>JABUQX010010179.1:0-7500 GCA_015478945.1 Trachelipus rathkii | reverse complement strand
GTTCAAAGGCGAATTTTATGTAAGGATGTATGTTATTGATAATATTAAGAATGTCAGTAGTGTTGGTATTGTGAGGGACGGCCGCAAAAACATCGTCAACATATCTAAACCACTTGGTATTGGAGAGAAAGGGGTGTGGAATAATGTAATAAAGTTCAATAAGTTCCATAAAGATATTATCCAAGATGGGAGAAAGAGGAGAGCCTATACTTAGACCTTGTTTTGTTTATAGAAAGTGTTGTTAAAATGAAAATAATTATTTCTAGTCAGTTTCAGTACAATAAAAATACTGTGGAAAGGGATAAGCAAGAGGGATATTAATTTCCAGTGATGTAGCGTTCAAGAGAGAGATGTAAAAGGACAGGAACAGAAGTGGAAGAGGGAAACAACATTCAAAGCTAAGAGTTGTGTGTGTGTTGATGTTTTTTTTTTGAATGAAGCCTTCAGGTTAGTGTATATAATTATTTATATATATAGATATATATATATATAATATATATATAATATATATAGATATAATTTATATTATATATATATATAATATATATATATATAGAATATTATATATAATATAACGCGTATAAACCGGATATATAATTCTTCATTTTCCTCGCGGCAATTATAATGCAACTTTCCTTAGACGTAGCTCATCGACTTACGGAATGAAATATTTTGAAAGTATAATAGAATTCTTAACATTACAAATAGGGAAACCGTTGCAAGGCATGTTCAACTCAAGTAGGAAGTATGTCTTGGAACCTATATCACATCGGTTGCTAAATGTCGTCTGCAAGGAGCTGGGAATTCTATTCAGATTGCGTGAATTTTTTCTTCTGCTCAATACTCCAGTTATATAAAGGTCTTATTCGCCCCTGTATTGAATACTGTCACATTTGGGGTGATCCAGTTCCACCCTCCTTTTTGGAAGAGTGGAAGTTAAGCTAAGAGCTTATAAACGTCTCATACTTCTGGACTCCTTGACCCTCTTCCTGCGACAGGGACGTGTCCCTATACTTTATGCTCTATAGTATTACAACGGCCAGGTGCTCGAAGAATTGACTTTCGCATTCCTCCACCACATCGTCGCCCTCGTAACACAAGATCAAGTCGAAGAAAGAAAATTCTTGAATATTGGAATCTAAGGATCACTCGTTCTGGTGTCTCTTTCATTCCAGTCACATCGTCTTTGTGAACTCCTATCCCTCTTCTTACTCCCCGCAATATTCAATCATCCTCTATTTAAGTCCCGCGTCTCGCCTACCTAGGGGAATTGCGTTAGGCAAGGACAGGGTGGGTTTACTTTCATTTATTTTAATTTTGTTGCTTTTGTAATTTTTTTATCTTCCTATTTAATTTTTTTGCCCCCTCCTTTTGAAAAGGGCCCTGCCCGTGAATGGTGGTATCATGTAAAAAAAAAATTGGATTCCTAATCTTTTTACTTAGACGTGTCAGTAGCTAGTTGTTACCTATTGTAAATAACTTAAAAATGGGCGATGTGAAATAAATGCGATGTTATGGTCTTAACTTCTTAATAAGAAATTCAATTTATAAAACCATTTACAATCTAGGTAAGGATCAAAACTGGTTTGCGTGAGCCGCGTGACATGTGTCGGTTAGTTAGTGAGGATAAGTTAGCAAAAATGTTTCATTACCTTTTTTTCAAAACTTTTATGGAAATTTAATGGTAAATTAATTATGGAGGTAATCCATGAGGTTTTCACTTTTCAATGGGACGGAGTGAGCTATAAATTTTCCAGAGGGTGGAGTCGGAGTCGGATTGTAATTTTCAAGAGGCCGGAGTCGGAGTCGGATCGAGTCGGAGTCGGTCGGGGTCGAGTCGGAGTCAGAGTCGGTGTTGGAGCCGGAGCCGGAGCCGGAGTCGAAGTCGAAGTCGGAATAGTAGTTGGTAATTTTTAAGAGGGTGAAGTAGGAGAAGTCGGAGTTGGAATCGGAAAATTTTGAAACGACTCGACGACCCTGGTGCAAACTCTCCCAAAAACAAAATTTCCCCTATACTACAAATGTAGACTAAAAATTACATGTCACTGTATAACCCAAAAGCAAAGCTAAGACCATTTTAATGTGATTTTTGAATTCAGCAGGTGGAAATACATAAAAATAAGCTAATTTTGAGCCCGAAACAATTTCATTGTTGGGCAGTGAAATAATTCAGCTTAAAAACTTTAAGGTTATGTATGAACATAACATATAAGTTTTTTACAATATATAAAGTAGATCCTTCACTACTAAATACATCTATTAAGATAAGGAACATAGTAGTTTCATTCGAGCCCACAGTAATTAATACAGACTAAATTTTATTGCTTGCAATATTGATAATAATTAATAACAACTAATAGTAATAATAGTGATAGTAATTAGATTAATACAATAATCACAAATATTGAAGTAGAATAATAATAATAATAATAATAATAATATAATAATAATAATAATATAATAATAATATAATAAAATAATAATAATAATAATATAATATAATAATAATAATAATAATAATAATAATAATAATAATAATAATATAAAATGTTAAAAGAATTTTACAAAATAATTTTATAGTTTCAAAATTCCAATGAGACGATTATAGTCTGAATTAGGGATGAACCGATAGTATCGGTATCGGTATTGGTATCGGCAGTATCGGCCATGTTTTGGAGTATCGGTATCGGTATCGGTATCGGTATTGCTTAATATGGCCGATACTTCTTACTTTTTGGGTGAAAAATTATGAGAAACTTTTCGATTCAATAATAAATCTATTTTCTATATATAGCTTACAGAAGTAGCTAGTTTGTTTTTTTTTTTTTTCCTCTACTTCTTTTTACTAGATTTTTAGCGTTTCCCATTTGGTTTTAGCGTAACATTTACTATTTGGATAGCCATTATTATAATTATACAGATTTAGCTTCCACTTTTTTTTATCAATAGTATTTTTTTCTTTTTTTTCTACGCAATTTCGTGAAGTGTGTGAGTGCGCGAGTGTTTTAAACTTTCTGGATTATTCTTATTTTAATATTTGCTGTAAATAGTTTCGTTTTAAAATTTAGGTTTTAAATTTAGGTTTTAGCGCACAAATAATTTTTTCTCACTTCTTTTTTTATTATGCGCTGTTGTCTGTTTTTTTATGATTTGTGTGCGTGCTATATAGTAGAATTTGCACACGCGGCTTTCTATCTGACTTTACAACATCAGTGGATTTGCACTCTACTCTGCATCCGTGGGAACCTCTCTAACTCTAACCTAATTTTTTGCTCTTGTCTGAGACCCAGATGCTAAGAATTCATCTCGAAACTCGTTAATATATCCAACAAACTTATTATAATTTCTGTTCTGGTGGTGAGGTATTGCCTATGTAAACATAAAACACTCTATAACACGTCTCGTAGATCTCGAATCTTCTAACTCATGTGTCTGGACTTAAAATCTTTATCTTTACCTACAATATCTTGTGCTTCTGTTACTGTTCTTCCTAACAGAACAGATTTTCATTGCCTTTTTTGATTACCTTCTTCTTCTCACGAAAGCTGTTATATCTCTCATCCAAATACGAGGTTCTCTATTTAGGATTTCAATGTACACAACACTAATGGTTGGGATCCTCTCATACTGATTTAGTTGGGAGAAGCCGAATCATTCATTATTCTCAACGATCTGGACAGTTGATTAAAACCTACACACATTCCGGAACGTCCAACAATTCTTGAACACACTTGACCTATGTTTACCACTTGCCCTCTCCTATTTAGAATACTCACCTTGCTCTTATTAATCTCTTCCACTATCTCTTTATTTTAATACCTTGTCTTCCAACAGCTCCATCCTACCCTATCAGTTTTTCTGCACTCTTGATAGGGCGATTGGGGCTTGGGTTGCTCTACCTAAACTATAATTGGTGGATGACTGCTTTGATCTGAAGACGCCTCAGCTCTGCCGATAAAGTGGGAGCTTTAATCGTTGAATGATGAGCAGGTTCATTCCTTCTTCGATAAATCTTTTTCTCCTCAAAATCCATGTTCGATCGTGTTCTTCTTCTGGCCATTCAGGCTAGAGACAGTGCGTATCGGGGCGGAAAATTCTCGTTCTCCTATCACTCTTGCTAATTTCATTCATCTAGAAAAGAAATCACTCCAGGGGTACTCGTTCGACGAGCAAAGCGGACTTTCAGTTTAAACGAAAGTGCGCTGAACCTTCCTTGGTCTCCTACTGACAAATCTTTCTGGCCTCTTGCCAAAAACATCTCTAACAACTTCTGTAAATCATCCTTCCTCCTCTTTATCGCTCTGATGGTTCTGTTGTAATACTCCAACTAAAAAGCCAATCTCATTGGCCTCCTATTTCCTCAACTCAACCTGGCGATTCTGCATTCCTATTCCTCTTCTTCTCACTCTCATTTCATATGCCTTACCTGTGATTACATTTGTTCATCGGTGCATGGGCTCCTGAATCTATGAACTAGGAAGGCTGGTGCCCGGATGGCATTCCTCCGATTTTTGAAGAGTGTACTTCCGTGCTAACCCCGACCCTCATTCAACTATATTCTTTGCTCATACTAGCACTTTCCCTCAGTGTTGAAGCGCGCAATGTCCAATATATTCCGAAAAATAAGCCACTCTAAATTCTAACTATCCCTTCAGCTCTCACTGTATTCTTATCTAATATCTTTGAAAACCTTCTCAACTCTCACTTCTTAACCATCCAATCTCATTCCCTTCTTTCCGATCGCAAGTACGACTTTCGGCGCTCGATCTCTACTGGCGATATACTTTCTATCTAACGATTTAGGGTTTTCCGTCCTTAGGAACTACGGGACTTGTGTTGTGGCGCTCGACATATCCAAACATTTGACCGGGTATGGCACGCGTCGCTCTCTCCAAGCTCCCCCCTTTGGTTTCTTCTTCTCTTTGCTGCTTATTCTAACTTCTTCAAAATCGCTCATTATCGCTGTTGTTGATAGGGCGACTCTTCTTCTTTTTCTGTCAAATAGTGGTTCCTCAGGGTTCTGTCTGTCTCATCCTACTTTATTCCTACTTTTCATTAATGATTTTATCGTGCACATCTAACTCTATCCACTCGGTTGCCGATGACTCGACCCCTTCATGTCTTCAACATCAGTTTTAATTCTGCTCTATCTTTTGCTTCTAGAACCTCTCGTCTTAATCCTTTCCGATTCTATTCCGCTGATCTGGATAGATTTCCGGATGGGCTCGTCTCAACCTGTGAAATTTAATTTCTTTAATAACCCAACTTCTGCCAAATCTCCATCTCTAAGACACCTACTTTCCTTATCTCTTTCGAACTTCTCTCGTGCTCCTTTGACATACTAAAACATCCTTGGGCCTTAAACATAAACAAAAAAATTCTTAACCTCACATCACAGGGTTCTAGGCGGCCTCAAATAACTGGTAGTTCTGTTTAGACTGAGGACTTTTTTTCCTGCTTCTCAGACTAGCTATAAGGGCCTCATCCACCCTTGTTATGAGTACTGCTCTCATATCTGGAGGCGCTCTGGTTTCATCCGGCTAAACAGGTATAAACTGTCCGTACTTCTAGTTCACTGACCCTCTGTCTTGCGGTATCAGATTGTTGTGCTTACCTCTTTTCCATATGTATTTAGCGCAAGTCTCGAGGGAAACTTTCCACTCGCATTGCCACCACTTTAAGACGCCCTCGTACACAAGGGGTGTGTTACACATGAGTTTTGTTTGATATTAGTAACTCCTGACTAGTTCGCTGCGTCTTCTTCTTTCCTGCCACCTCTTTCTGTGGAATTCTCTTCCTCTTCTTGCTGAATTTTATCTCCCTCACTTTAAAAAGCATGCGTAATTTGGGCTCATCTGCGTAATTTGGGTTAGATGAATTTTTGAGGCGTTCAACACCCCTCCTTGATAGGGTTCTGCCCTGAGCGGCGGTGTGACAACTATAAAAAAAATTAAATAAAAGATTCTAATAACGAATTTATTAAGCTTGCTGGAACCCCATAAGAATGAGTTTATTGACGGTAAACCACTAGTAGGAGGCATTATAATACATAACGAGGAGCTTGCCGCTACAAAAAAAGATTTCCCAGAAGTGGAAAGCCGCCTTATCAGGCAACCCCTCGCAACAGACTGATACGAGTGGCTTGTTCAGCAATACCTATGAAAGATGAAGAGATTGATAATGTTAGACTTTGATAATTCGATGGCCGAAATGCATTGACATCTCATTCACCTAAAGGAATCACACCAAGGAACCCCATAAAAAACACTGAAGAGACATTATCAAGGAGGCAAGATAATTCAAAGTTGAATCTGTGAAAAGAGGAGATGAGGCTACGAAAAAACATGGAGATGCTGCCTACAGAAAGAATCTTTCATGTGGTGCATGAAAATGGGCCAAGTTTCCACTATCAGTCTTGCACAAATAAATTTCGCCCTCCCTATCAGCGAGAGCGACCGTATATTAGTAGGTGCAATGTAAACCCCCCAAAAAGGAACAGGCCTCGCCAAATACTAGTGAAAGTTTAATGTTTTTGCATCCCAATTTGAGAATTTTTGAATTTGAATATTGAATGAATCTATCTTTATCTTAAGGGAAGTAATTTATTATGTCATGTTGAATAATACTTTTTTTTTTTGTCTTTTCAGCTGTTAATTGAGGTTTTCTTTCATTATTTTTTCTATATTGTCAAATTTAAGGAAGCTTCAAAGAAAGTGTAAATATGTTAAACCATAAATGCAAGAAGCTAAGATTTGTAATATTTACCTGGAAAATGGAAATGGAATATTTTTGAATACAAACGAATAAACATAAAAAAAATGATTAATATTATATTTGCATTATATTCCTTAAAATACTATTAATTATAAAATAATACTTGCGCACAACCAAATATGAATAAATAACTAAGTATTGGTTTCTCAGATTGCAATACTAAGTTAACTAGCAGTCACAAATTTTTTTTTATTGTACGCATTTAATTAACAAAGTATCGTATCGGTATCGGTATCGGCGAAACCTCCAAAAATATAGAAGTATTGGTTCGGTATCGGATCGGCCTCTTTTCTGGTATCGGACACCCTAGTCTGAATGTTAAACACGTAGTTGTTCGATCTGGAACTGGATTTTTGCACGATAAATATCGTTTGACCTTAAAGGGAAACCAAAAAATATGCCTCTAGATATGTCTTGATCAACGTATCCACTACATGAAGATTCTCCTAGTAGTTTTGAAACAGAAAAAAACACACTTTATTACTCTGTAGATTTCAAAAATTCAAAGCATCGATACAAAGAGCCAAAAAATTTTGTAGCGGTAATATTTTTTAACAAAATGTACCATTAAATGTTGCTTAGAAATTTTTTTTACAGTAAAATAACCGTGCAATAAAAATGATTGCGGCAAAAATATTGAACCTAGATAAAAAATTTTGAAAATAACACAACTATTTTTACGAATTTTAAAAAAAAAAAAATTATATAATAATATTTATATATATT
>JABUQX010010177.1:7500-24094 GCA_015478945.1 Trachelipus rathkii | reverse complement strand
GCTTATCAACAAGATTGTTAATAAATATTGATAAAGAATAATACAATAATGACAAAATGGTTCAAGTATGAGTTATGAAGTTAGTCGCCAGACATGTTATTAGTGTACGCCTGTGAGTGCTAAGTTCAGAAATGAATGATAGAATCAGTCAAATATATTTTTTATGATAAACTAAATAAAACGAAATAACCGAGTGGAGTTTTGCTTGCGTACTATATCAACATAAAATTTCATTTCTGAACTAAATTTTATCAAAAGAAGAGATGCTGAACAAAATATTTAAAAGGATGTTCAGATATCAGTAAGTTAGGGCCAAAAAGATTTAAATTGCAAATATGTATAACTGCCCATAAGCTCAGTGAAAAAAAGGTTTAGGGCTAGATTTATATACGAGCACATGTGGATCAAGTAAAGGTTAGGTATAGTTTATTTAATTTGTGCTATACGAAGTGCCATATTCATAGGAAAAATTATTAAAAGGGAATTTTAGTGCTTTAAAATTCTAATTGACTCGGATAGCACCGTGCTATGAATCATGTGTAAAGGTCTGTAGGCTAGTCTTATTAACGTGCACTAAAAAAAAAGATAATTCAATAAAGCGTATACGAAGCTCGCCCAATCATAACACATGTTAGAGCTAATTTAATATGTTTGGGTTAGAGACGTTCATCACCAGTATAAACTGTAAGCATCTCCTGATATTATACCCGGTAATTGTTATTTATATCAATACACTATATTATTAATATCAATATTAAATTCTATTGCTCTAACGATTATATTAATAATATTAAATAAAATTAAAATTTAGCATCTGTGTTATTTATCTAATATATTAAAAATACATGATCCATAAATTTCTTATTCGTTTTCGGTTATCGTTTAATATATTATTAATATATATATATATTATAATATAATATTACTTATATATAATTATATTTAATATATATATATTATATATATATATATTCTTTATAATATTATATATTATTATATAATATATAAATATTATATATTATCTATATTATAATTAATATATTATATATCATTATAATATATCTATATATATTTATATATATAATATAAATTATCTTTAAATATCTATATATTATAATATATTAGCTATAAATATACATATATAAGATATAAGATCCAATATAACAAAAGATATAAGAAGTGAGAGAGGTATGTACATATTTAATGTATAGTCTATATATTCTTATTATATATTTATATATAATTTATAATATATCAATATTATATTTTATATATATAATATATAATATTAATATTTATATATACTATATATATATTATAAATATATATACTTATAATATATTAATACCCATTCTTTTTGGTGTTTAATGGCATTTGTTCAGAGTCATCTTTATAACAAATAAGTAATCGATTTAGTATTAAAATGTGAATGACACTAACTATATATATTCTAAGTCATTTGAAAATATCAGTGCTGTCGAAAATGTAAAGACTTTACACATATTATATAGTGTGATATAAATATTTAATCTTTTTATTTTGTATAAAATTAATTAGCTTGACTAATTATCTATCATGATTTACCCGTATCAAAACATACAATTACTATATAATAGCTATTAATAACTGATAGGACAATAATTGTATTCTATAAAAAATCTGATTATTATATATACTTTCTATATATATATATATGTTATAATCAATTATATTACGAATATAGGAATTAATCACCATTACAATAGCACTCGGAGAAATTTCACACGATCAACCAGTTTCTTTTCTCTATTATCTTTTTTCATATTATCAATTATTTTATTATAGTGTAAGTAATAATAATAGTATATAGAATATAAAGAATATTGAAAGCGTCTTTGAATAGTATGTTTTGTAAAAAACTGTTCTTATTTACTGATGTCTATTACATAAACTGAAATCAACTCTCATCTTGTCTCGCATATTTGTATTTGCAATAAGCGGTTCTTAAATTATGCAAATATAAATTTAAACATTTTGGTAAATTTAGTCATTGCTTAGGCATTGAAATGTAACAAACTATATTGTAGTAAATTCATTTTGACTTATATTCAATTAAATTTATAAATATTATTTATAAATTAATTATATCATTTATGCGAATATTATTTTATTATTTAATTATGATTATATATATATATATATAATATTAGATATTAATTTATTATTTAATAATTAATTAATTAATAATTATTTTTGCAATTAATAATAATTAATTAATTGATATAATAAATCATTATTATTTAATGATTATAAAATTTCAATTTAATGAATAAGAGATTATTGAAAGAAATTATTCTTAATTAAATTATTATTATTATTATTATAAAAATTATTATATAATTATTTATTTATATTATTATTATAATTTAAAATATTATGTTATTAAAATATTAATTAATTTTATAATATTTTAAATTAATATTATTATATAGAATTTAATTTTTTTATTAATATTTATATATTACTTAAATTATTATTATTTTTTACAAATATTGAAATATTTCGAATTTTTGATTGATTTTTTAATTTTATTTTTATTATCATATTTTGTTTTATACTTTATTTTACTTTTATTAATGTATAAATTGTTTGGGAGTTATTTTTTTAATTCTTTACAAAGAAAACAATTATCCATCAAATGTACGTGACCCCGAACGTATATCTCGAGAGGGAAGGGTAGGTCCCTGCGTTAGCAGAGAACGCGGGTACATCAAAAAAAATAGATCAATTATCGGAGTAAATATTATATTTACACCAGTAAATAAAATCACTGATATCAATTTAATTAATATTATTATATATATATATCAAGTTACTTATAGCATGGATGTATATATAGAAATCTGTATAGTTAGGTTGACCTATCTATGTAGGGTTGAGCATATACAATCAAACAAATATCAAACATAAAACGATAAAATTTAGTAGAAATGCAAATAAATGAATGATATATAATCATCAATTATGAGATCAAGTGATTTATGAATAAAGTGTAAGGTATCAGGAAACTTTATAGGTTTTAGTCATTCCTATGCTTGTTGGTTGTTATTAACTCTCGTTAGAATCAACGATTAATGAATATTTCTTTTCTGAAATTAAAAAAGATAATGAGTGAAAGAGAATCTATTAGATAAAGATTCTAATATTATAAAGTGTAACTAATTATTGAGAAAAAGCTTGACAATATAATAGATATAGTAACTTTTATAGAATAATGGGTGAGTTATACCTACTCTTTTATATAGTAAAGATATAATGTAGCAACATGATGCATCGATTACCTATTACTATATAGATCACCTATCACAAATAGATATTCATTATAAATACTATAAGTATAATATAAAACTACCTGATAGAAATTAGTTTATTATAATATTATATTAATTACATAATATATAAATATATTTTTTAATAATAAGTAAGTCTTATTATTAAAAATTTAAAAATTTTATTTTAAATATTAAATTAGAATAGATATATATACATATATTAATTATATAATATATATATATATATTATATATATATATCATCAATCATCATATCATATATATCTAATATATATATCAAACATCCTAGGTAATTATTATATATATAAGAATCTAAATCACCTATAGTTAATATATAAAATACTTATCTTAAATATTATAACATATTTTATATATTAGAATAATTTATTAATAATGATATTTAATATATATAAAGCTATACTAGAAAAAATATTATTCATATAATTATAATTACTTATTATATTAATACTATATATATATTAATTACTATATTATATTATAATCTATATATATATATATAAAACTATTATCTATCTATTAACATATAATATTTTAATATATCTAATATATTATATAATATTATAATATATTAAACAATATAAGTAAATGTCTTTGTAAATAAACTAATTATATATTCATAACTTGACTATATTATTAATTAATATATATAATACTTATATATATACTTATTAAAAATACTATATAAATATTAATATATATTATAATATATTAGGCATAATATAGACGGAAGAATAGGGGACCGTAAGTATAATAGATATATAGTATAATAGGACTTATATAATATATCACTATAATAATGTCGTTAATAATGATAATGCTATATCAGTATACTATAGCAGAAAATAAGTAATATATTATTATTACGTTTATATTTCTAAATATACGACTAATAACCTATGAAACATATATATCAAATGATAGATAATAAAAAATTGATAGAATATAATATTCTATTTAAATAATATATCATATTATATATTATAATATATTATATAATTAATTTATAATAATATCTTTAAAAGCAATTTTATATAATATTATCATATAAATTTCAGTGGGTAAATGTTATGAAAATATATTATTACTAATATATATATTATAATTCTATAATATATTAATTTAATATATATATATATATATTAAATTCATATATTATATATTGTATTGTGTGTGTAAGAACAAGTTAATTAATAACTATTATTAAAAAGCTTCACAATTTTATTACATTCTAAGTTCAATACAATACAATTATCTAGTTACCGAATAGTGTTCTTAATATAGTATAATAAATAAACGGGATAAAATGTAAGTCAGCTGAAAATTACAAAGGTAATACATATATATATAATATATATTATTATATATATATTATATATTATATATATATATATACCATAAATATATTTTGTAATCTAATATATATTATTATATATTATATATATAATATATATATATATATTTATTATATATAATATAATATATACTATATATTTTATTGTATGTGTGTGTTTGATGTATGTGGTGTGTGGTGGTATATTTTAGTAGATACTATATCCTGAAACTTATCGAAGTTATAAGATTTGCGAGAGTATTTTTTATTTTCGCGTAATTGTAATGAGTACAATTTGTTCCGTAGAATCTGTTGTAGCCCTACGTGATTGAGAGTCCCTTTCTCTCTCTCATCATTATATATTATATAATATATATATTATAATATATAAATTATATTAATTAATTATTTATAAAATAGTATTAATTTATTAAATATATAATATAAATATAATAATTATATAATATATTAAATTAATATTATAATAATATATTATATATATAATATTATATAATTTAATTTGAATCGTAATATTTATATATAATTATATATAAACATTAATAATATATATAATTTAATATATTATATTATATATATAATATTAATTAATATTATTATATATATAATAATATTATAAATATATATTAATACATTGTACTCTCGATATACAGAAAATTTATATTATATAATTAATGTAAGCTTAGTCAGAAATAAATTTTAAAATATATTTACAATAATTTATATTATTTAGAGATTTATAGTTATAGTAAATATTAATTTTAATTGATTTTATTATTAATATATATTATATAATTATAATAATAATTAATATATATTAATATAATATATATTAATATTTATAATTAATATTATATATTATATATAATAATATATTATACTTATATATATATATAGTTATATATATATATTAATATATATATTATCCATATAATATTATAAAAATATTATATATTTATAATTAATAATATATAATATAAATTTACATAAATATATATATTATCTATATATTAATAATATATATATTAATATATTATATATTATATTATATATATAATATATATATATTAATATATATTATTAATTTATTATGTTTCATAGTGATTATATGGTTCGCTAATGTATAGTTAGGTTAGGTTAGGTTTAGGTTAAATGGTTAGGTTTAAGGTATGTTTAGGTATTAGGTGAGAGTTAGGTTAAGTTTGTATTTAGGTTAGATAATCTAACCTTAAATAGTCTATGAACATTTAACAATAAATATTTATATATATATAGTATATATATATATATAAATAGTTGCTCTTGTATATTCCTTAACCTTATATAAATATATATATATATTAATATATAATATATATATATATGGATATATCATTAAGTTATAAAGCCTCTTATCCTTCTACAACAACTACTCTATCATTATACTGATCTAATATTAGCGTCTACTTTTGTATGAAATTTAACCAAGACTAGTTATTTATATACTAAGTTCATATATTATTTGATTCCTTATGCTTAAATAGTATTTGTGCATATATATTAAACTATAATAAATATATATAATAATATTATAATATAATATAATAATAATTAATATTTATATAATAATATATTAATATATTATATATAAATTATATATAAATAGAGTAGAGAGAGAGAGAAGAGAGAGAAGAGAGAGAAGAGAGAGAAGAAAGAGAGAGAGAATGAGAAGATAGATAGAATGAAGAATCAGTAGAGAGAGCTAAGTAAAGAGTCAAAGCTTAGTAAATATAAATAACATTAACATCTCGGAATCACACGTGAGATCTAATTTTTAAACTTCGCGAAAATAAAAACCTCGCAAAACTTAACTCGATAGTTACAGTAGAGAGTATCTAACAAATTAATTGCCTATATATATACTTAGATTATATATATATATATATTTAATATATATTAATATATTATTACTCATTTTAATTGCGTGAGTTGAGTTCTTAATATACATTATGATAAGGATATATCGCGTATACAGTAAGAAGGAGAGAAGTAGGTGAGAATATGCAGGCGAGAACTAGTAAGGGCTGAGATAGATAGAGGAGGGGAGACAGAGCATTGAAAGAGAAGAGGATGCAGAAACGCCAGTGGTCCTGCGAGAGAATAAAATTTAGTAAAGTGGAGATGAAGAGTTGTAAGACTTCAATTTTATGAGCTAGAAAATTCTAAAAGATTTAAAATAAGAATTCCTACTTTAAAATAAAAAGACTTGCTTTTTTTTATTTTTTGAGCTTCAAATTGGATTTTATTCCCATTCATCCTTTATTTCAGGTGTGTTTCGTAGTTCAGTATTTACCGACGTAAATATTTAGTTATTTGTGGTCCAACAATAGAGCGTCGTACTAAAATATAGTATAAGTATATATATATATTGTAGATTATATTAATATCTATTATAGTATTACATTCATAATCACCTAAATGAGTAATTGTAATAATCTATATTATATCACCTACAACCTTTAATTATTATATAGATAACCATACCACACTACACTAGTATTAACTTCATTATTTATAATATCTGGCTAATATATATATAGTATACCTATTTTGCAATTATATTTATTTACTTTATTTATTATTATACTACTATTATTATAGAATTTATATTATATATATATATATTTTATATACTATATATATTTATATATAGTACACTAGCCTTGTCTTTGTATAATATAGTACCTATAGATATCCCTATATTATAATATATATTCTATATATATTATATATATTTATACTTTATTATATATATTTATATAAATATATATATATATATTAATTATTTTATTATCTTATATTATATCATATATTATTACCTATTATTATATAGTTATTTATATATTATATATATAATTAATAATATTTATATTATTATTATATATAATTTATTATTATATATATTTAATATTATTATTTATATTATTATAATTTATAAAATTTATTATTAATTATATTATCATTTAATTAAATATCAGATGTCAGATTTTTTTTAATGTATGTAGGTATTTTTGTTTTCTCAAAGGTCTCTACCAGTAAAACAAACTTATATATATTTGGAATCAGCCGAAAATTTTTAAAGGATGGGATTTAACTTTTTTTTATTTTTTTTTTTTTTTTGGAAGTAATTTTTTTTTTTTAGCTAAAGAATACCTAGGGTGACCGCCAAAGATGGCAGGAGTTCCCGGGGTCTCTCGGCTCCCGTGGGACGACGGGGGGACTAATCCCCCTCCGGGGATGGTCTCCGAACCTCCCGACTCTTTTGGTCTTTGCGTGTTCCGTCGGGGGTATACCTTCCGCAATCCCCTCCGGGTATGAAACGTCCCTCCTCATGCTGTCCCCGTCGCATTAGCCACACTTTCCTCTTTGTTTCTTTTTTCTTTGTGAAATAATTTTGTTTTTTTTTGGGAACATTTTAATTTTTTAGGGGGCTCGAGCTCGACGGGGACAGATGGGGGACGTTTTCATTACCCCGTAGGGGAATGGTCGAGGAAACCCCCGCGACACCAAAGATCCAAAGGGCGGGGGCTTCCGGAGCCCACCTGGATGGGAGGATTAGCTCCCCCCCGCGTCTCACAGTGTGAGGCCGAGAGACCCGACACCTGCCATCTTGCGGTTTACCCCTTAGGTATTCCTTTAGTTAAAAAAAAAAAAATTTTATCTTAAAAAAAAAAAAAAATAAAAAAAGTTTGAAAATCCATCTTAGAAAATGCTGGATATCTTCAAATATATAATTTTTGTTTTACTTGTAGGACTGCCGTTCTCTAGTTACATACGTCCACTAAAGTAACTGACCATTTCTATATATAATATATAATTATATCTCAATAATTATACTTATATTATATACTATTATACTTATTATTATAAAGTATATAATAAAACTTTTATAACCTTATACATACATATATTAGTATTTATTATTATTATCAACACTTAAGTCGAAAATACAAAATATATAAATATTTACGTTCCACAATATATCACATGCTTTAAAATAATATAAAAAAGTAGGTTCTTTTTATAGCAGTAATAAAGTTTTTTAATTTTTGTCTTTAAGCTAAAAATAAAAAGATTATTACCAACCTTGCTCAATAATTTCTGCAATCACTTTTACGGCGATTATTATTCCTATTAGTCCTATAATTATTATTATTATATTTATATATATACTATAATAATATATATATATATAATTAATATTATATTATAATATATTATATATATATAATTATATATATATATATAATTATTATATTAAATATATTAAATATAGAAGAAATGTCACATAAATTGGGATCATGTCTATTATCTGTGAGTGAGTTTTATTCATATCGATTGCATGCATCCGAACACATTTTATTTGAAAAAAAGTCAAAATAAAACTGTATTGTAATAAAAGGAACTTCAACCACCTTAAAAATAAGTAATAATTGATTAATAAAGTCTACATTAGGAATATTCGGAATGTTTCAACACATTACGGAGCAATTTCTTTAACATCACACACACTTTGTTAATTTTAAAATTGTGCCACAACACACCACACACACATGATATATATTATATATATATATTAAATCCTATCTAATTATATAATATATATAATATATATATATGATATATAATATATAATAAATAATATATATATATATATATAATTATATATATATATATATATATATATATATATATATATAAAATATATATATTATAATATAATTATATTATAATATATATATATATATATATATAATATTATATATAATATATATATAGTAATAATATATATATATATATTAATTTGGTTTGTGGGTGTGGGTGGGGGGTGGGGGGGTGTGTGTGTGTTGTGGTGTGTGTGTATTCTTTATTTTGTGAAAAATATCAATAAGTTTTGTAGTGTATTTTTATCTTGTCTTGTGTTGTATCTTTTAGGTTATTAAGAAAGGAGATAAGCAGATTAGAATTCTCTCCTGGATGATTCAGGACAAGGATGAGCAAATGTGTTTTGTCATTAAATCAAAACAAGATGTGTAAATCAATTAATTATTAGATAAAAATGAAGTTTAATGTTTATATAATGTGATTTGATGAATTTATTTGATAACTATTAAGGCAAAATAGAGAGAATTAGAAATTACTTAGAATTCAACACCTACTGTTGATATTTTCTATTTTTTAACGACATTGAATTTTCAAATGAATAAATTCGTATATCTAAATTAAACTAAGAATGCACGTGTCTTGAAACACAATTTATGTTAGTGTTTGGCAGTACCTGCCTTTCATTTTTGTTTCTGACATTTTTTTTTATTGTTTTGCTTTTGAAGAGCCTTTTGAAGAGCGGCTATGCTGAGTGAATTTGAGCAGTCATAAATGTGAGGTCTGTTTACGAAATGAAACTCAAAATAATCTGGCATTTATGACTACAGAAACACTTGATACACTGGTACCAGCGGCTTGTCCTCTTTGGTAACTTGATAATTCACCCTAATAGCAGCTAAACACAACTTGTAATAAATACAATGGCATAAAACTTGCTTAGAATAGGCAAGGAAATATGAGAAAATGAATACCACATTATTTGTTCAACATAGTCAACACGAATAAAATGAATACCTATAATATTAGTGTTTAAAATATTTTATCCCTTCCCTATATATATATAAATATATATATATATATATATATATATATATATATATATATATATATATATACAAGAAAAATATATATATAATATATATATATATATATATTATATATATATATATATATATATATATATTATATAATATTATATATATATATATATATATATATATATATATATATATATATATATATATATAATATATATATATATATATATGCGGACTGAATGAAAGGAAAAACGCCGGAGGAGGATGTTCGACAAGTTGCATTTATCGAATAATTAGCAAATAAATAGTGGGTGGGAAATATTAGTATGGGTAAGACTTGTGTAACATTGTAGCCTATACATAGACATCAAGCAACTGGGGTAAAATAAAATACCATTTACCTAACCCTGGTTTAATGCCGTATAAGGAGAGCTGAAAGATACGGTCGATTGATGAACATGGACTCTTCATAAGCTCACAATGATATATTCCGAGTTGTTTCGATAGGATGAAAAGGCTAGCCTTTTCATTATCCGGAAACCCTCACATGATATGAAATCTAATAGAGAGCGATTTAGTTTCTGAGAAAGTAAGTTGAAAATGGACAACATCGGGTTTCTAGAAGATCTTTACCTTAAGCTCTTAGAGAGCGTTGCGAATTGGAAAAAAATAAATAAAGGACTGGCGTTAATCAAAGAGTGAGAATTCGAAAGTGAGCCTAAAATATCACTACAATTCTGTCGTTGAGAAAGAGACATGGAAAGGAGGTGAGGAAGGGATGTTTCTTTCAAGAAAAATAGGGATTCCCGGAGTGTATCTTTAGTTTTCATCCGTCAATGAATACACGTATACTGGTACTGCCTCAAAATGAAATTTATAGTGAGATTGCAAAGCATCTCTCAATAAAGTTGGAAGGCTGCAGGACTTGAGAGAAAGTTGATGAATAAAGGTGGATAAGGTGAGTTTTGAGTCACACAAAAACGCAGTAGAATTAAAGGTGAAGGCTCATTGAATGGAAGTAGAGGTATGCAGTTCACATTTGCATTTATTTCATGCAGATTCATTTTCATTGTAGGAAAAAAGCCATTGTGTTTACCTTCACATGTGATCTTACTTCAGGAGAGAAGCGACACGTTCACATATCAATTTGTATTATCTCATTATGAAATAGAGCAAATAGAAAGATAAAAGTTGGGAAAGTCTGAGTTAATATTGTACAGCCGTAATTTATTTAATCCAGCTTGAAATGAACATGAGTAATAAGCAGATGTAAGAGGGACCATTTATTATCACCCTAAGTTTAAATATAAGATGTTTCAGATCAGGCAAATGTTGGCATACAACAATTCAATCACCTTCAGATATTTTAAATAGAGATGGGATGAGGTGATCGTGAAAAGTAGAGTCCAGGAATCTGGTCTTAGGAGAATTATAATAAGGTAAGGTGTGGCTGAAAAAGCTTAAGATTGTCTTTCAAGCCACTTTTTCGAAAGAGTATCATAGTTGTCTCGGTGGCCTTGGAAAGCAAATCACTCTAGATGAGATTTTTAATAGGAATAACAAATATAATATATTTAGAAACTTTTTATACTAATTCATAGATGCTTATATACATTGCGCCGACTCCGCATATGAAGCTACATTTTGACAATGTTTGGACTCTACTTTAATATCACACGCCCTCCTGATCGATCAGTATTTGATTCTCGATTACACATAAATCTTCCTCAAATCCAAAATGTGCCTCACAATTCCATCCACCCCCAATTTCTTATCAGAGAGCAAGCCTGTTATCCTCCCTACATCCCACTTTGTTGTACATCTTTCTCCATTCGGCTTCATTCACACATCTTCTCCCAAGTAGAATTTACTTGTCCCCTCTCTCATCTTTCGACGGCCCTCCACCATGTTTCTGCTGTGTCTCCATTCGTAACTATATTTCTGTTTTCATGGGCAGGTCCTCTCATCTTAGCCTTCCTTTGGCATGAAATTGGGCCAGAATTATCCTTCCCTTATGCTAATCCCAATCTTGTCGCTATCCTTTTTACGGTTCTGCAGTTCCTTTCAACAATCCCATTACAGTTTCCCCTGAAAGCAGCTCTAAAATTTATTTTCACTCCCCATTTCCTGCGTATTTCCTTAACATCATCTGATCTAAACAATGCGGCGTTATACACTATCACATCTTCAGACAATCCATGTTCAGCGAAGATCTCCTCCATCTTTCTCGCTATCTCTCTTCCCCCTTCACCGTTCAGATCCTTCCATATCGCAAATATGCTCTCTCCACAATCTACCATTGATATAAATTTACCTTTATCAAAATGCGTTGCATCAACTGCCAAGCTTTTCCAGCATTGCTCCACACTAAGCTCCCCACTCCCGCACCTTTCTGGATTCGGATCAATTGACTGACATTTCTCACATCTCTTGATGCACTCTGCCACATCATCTCTTCTCACCTCATCATCAAATATTTTTGCCGCATACATTGTTTTGTCTGTCCCATAATGATTCTTCTCGTGCAGCCTTTTTATTTCCAATAATGACATTCCACAATGATCCTTGTTGTAATCTTTTATTCCCCTTTGCCACTTCAAATAAATTCTTTTCAATTTATCGACTTTATTCTCCTCTGACTTAACCAATTTAATATTTAATTTTAAATCAAAATCTCTTATTAGTTCCGTCACTATCACCAAACGTATTTTCACCACTATGTCCGCCGCTCCTTTTGACCTTACCCTACTTCTTGAGATAATTTACGTTATCCACCCATTTGACAACCGTTCTTGAATCGCACATCACTGTGATATTATTTAATCCCCACTTCAGACACAAATTAATTCCTTTCACCACCGCATCCAATTCCGCAATGTTGATATGACCACAATCCGACTTTTTCCTTAACCAACTCGAATCCTCAACCAACTCTCCTCCTATTTCCAATGCTACGCCGTAGGGTAAACTGCCTTCTCCCTTTTTGACAAACCAACTCCCCTTCACATGATCACCTTTTCTCACCTCCTTCAAGACCTGTGTAAGAGTTTCCGTGCATATTTCTCCTATATCCTCATTCCACCTTTTTCCCTCCGCAATTCTCTTCAAGAAGCAGCACACTACTCTCAACCACCCTGCCACTGGGTAGTGCTCGACCATCTTCCCATATATTGAAATTACTCTCTTCTAGCTATCTTTTTCTTGTCTATCATCAGTATCACATTTCCTCTGAAAAACCTCGTTTTTCCTAATTTGTCCTTTACGATCTTCAATCCTAAGCCTCTCCCACCAATCACATCCTCAAGATCTTTTGATACAAGTCCAAATTTCAGCAAATGCTCTCTCACTTCCTCCGCAGTTAACTTTTCCTCATCAATAATTATGTCATCGATGTATGAATTAGTCCTCTCTCTATCATCCTCTGATCCTTTTCTCTTACCACTCTTTAAATTTTTGTCATTATTCTTGGCGAGCTACATAGCCCAAAACCCAGTCTTGCCAAAAAAATTCCTCCCTTATGTCTCACCAGCTGATATTTCCACAAACTCTCATTAATTCTAATTTGAAGATAGGCTGACTTTAGGTCAACCAAATTCTTTCCACCACTTATCCTCCTCTATTTCCGAATCGATTCTTCGCAGACCACCGCCTCATCCCCGGTGTGGCACATTACAAATTCGTTCAATTCACTGGTCTCACCTTTCCCTTATTTTCATGCTTCACCGCCACAAATGGAAGTACCCTTCTTTTTGTACTCCTCCTCCACCACACTAGAATTCCTCCTCGATCCACTTATCGATTTCTTCCTTAAATTTTTTTCTTGTTTCCTCTTTCATCGACCCTCCATACATCCCAACCTTGTTCTTTAGCGCAGGCTATCTCTTCTTCCACTTGCAATTCACGGTTCAATGCTTCCCGTCGAATTCCTTTTCTTTATTCCGTTTTCTATCTATACCACCAATTTTCTCTCTTCGATTCACGAAGAATGCTCCCTCTTCGTTGATGAAGACTCCCCCAAACTTCCTGATGACATCTAATTCCATGATTATCTTCACATCCGCCATTAGGTGTTTCATCACTACCATCTCAAATTTCTTTCTTTCTCCATCAAACTTTATTAACACCTAACATTCCCATTACTTTCAAATTTCCTTCCGTCAAACGCAACTATTTTCTCTCTTCTTCCATCTCCTCTTACTACATCGCTGCTTACCATCGACTTCGTGCAGCCAAAATCCACTGCACCTAACACTCATTTACCGTTCAACTTTATTTATTTCAGAGGAATGCCGGCCCATGAAGTCAGAGAGCTGACTCCGACGCAGCAGCCCCTTCAGTTCGTTTCCCGAAGTTTTAAGTTTGCATTCAAAAGCATAGTGTCCTTTTTCCACCACATTTGAAGCATGTTAAATATGTTGTTCGACCCATCCTGCATTCTTTTCTAAAGTGAGGTCCTCCACACTAGTAGCATTCAATATTTCTTTCTTTTTCTTTTCTCCACCCCGAGCTTCCCCCGAAGATCTCCGTTTTATTTGACTTTGCAATTGTAATCTCTCTGCATAGAATTTCTACCATTTCGCACTCCTCTACATTCACCATTACATGAATTTCCCTTGCAAAGTTTTCTGGCAACCCGTTTACTAAAGCCCGCTTTACGATTACCTCGCCGCTCAATCCAGCATATCTTGCCAATCTTCTTATGTCAGTTGCATAAACAACCCATTGGCCCTCCCAACCACCTCTTTTCACAAAATATTTTAAAGGCCATGAATGGGTTTTCGCCAAAAACTTTCCTTAATTTTTGCTTTATTTTTTCTGATTAGTTTTTCCCTCCTCACTCATCTCGAGGAAGAATGCTAGCGCCTCCCCTTCAAGCAGCATTGGCAGGACGAGTTCTTCATTCTTAATCTTTTGATACCTAACAACCATCTCAACTTTCAGGAGCCATGACTCTACATCTCCTTCTCCCGCAAAAGGTTTGACGACGTCAATAATTTTTAGTCCATTCATTGACATGCTGCTTCTTCTCTTTCCCGGATAGCTTGTGGGCTTGGAAAACAAATCACTCCAGATGAGATCTTTAATAAGAATAGCAAATATAATATATTTAAAAACTCCTTATATACTAATTCATCAATGCTTATATACATTGCGCCGACTTCGGATGTGAAGCTTCATTTTGACCATGTTTAGAGTCTCGGTAGATGAAAACCGAAGTCCATGAGAGTATTTCAAAGCTGCAATACTGAAAGTTCTCTAAACGTATGTCAGCATAGTTCCAGCTGCATTCATGGCCATGATTTTAGGGCAGGGTGGAAAAACACGTGTTTTTTAAACTATATTTATTTAAAAAAAAAACAATTGAACGATAGTGTTTTGGGCTTATTTGCTTTTTTCTTTTTAACTTTAAAAGCAATATTTTAAATTTTTTAAGTCTTTTTTTGTTTACAGAGTATTTACATCATTTATTTTAATTTTTAAAAAAATTTTGAACTAAAATAGTTATATAAAGCATTCATAAAACAACATTTCAATTTTAAACAGTCAAATATTTGCACTTTTCTTTAAACAAATTATTAAGCTCTAATGTTATATATATATATATATATATATATATATATATTATATATATATATATATATATATATATATATATATATATATATATATATATATATATATATATATATATATATATATATATATATATATATAAAAAATATATTTTTTTCTATATATATATATAAATAATATATCTATATATATATATATAAATATTATAATATATATAGTATATATATATATTATATATATATATAAATATATATATATATATATATATATATATATATATATATATATATTATATATATAATATAATATATATATATTAAATATATATATATATATATATATATATATATATATAGTCATAAATTTTATTCTTTTTACCTGCAAATAAAACTAATAAGCTTTGGTTTAATTCTGCTTGTTTTCGCGCAATTCACCGCGGGGACATTGCCTTCAAAAATTACCATTTTCTTCAAATTCCAGAAACTCATGTTTCTTGCATTACATCCTGGAATCTCACAAAATCAACTCTTTGAGACTCTAAAACCTCTTTTCTTCGTAGAAAACTTGACAATCTTTTGGGTTCCTCTATATTCAACTCCTCATGGCATTTTGCGAAAAATATCAACTCTAAATTTGATT
>JABUQX010010177.1:0-2500 GCA_015478945.1 Trachelipus rathkii | reverse complement strand
ACATCAGTAAATCAGTAAATCAAACCACCCACCCTACCCTCCCCACCTTCCTTGATCTATTGATCCATTGATCTATTGATTCAAGTCATATTTTTTACTAAAATTGTTATGTTTCACATACCTTAAAGCAGTAAATCTGTAAATCAGTAAATCAAACCACCCACCCAACTCTCCCTTACCCCTCCATGATCTATTGATCTATTGATCTATTGATCTACTGATCTATTAATCTATTGATCTATTGATTCAAGTCATATTTTTTACCAAAATTGTTATGTTTTACATACCCTAAAGCAATAAAGCAGTAAATCAGTATATCAAACCACCCACCCTACCCTCCTCCACCTATTCATGATCTATTGATCTATTGATCTATTGATTCAAGTCATATTTTTTACTTAAATTGTTGTTTTACATACCCTAATGCAGTAAATCAGTAAATCAAACCCCCCTCCCCCGCACCCTCCTATCCATCCATGATCTATTGATCTATTGATTGAAGTTATATTTTTTATTAAAATTGTTATATTTTACATACCCTAAAGCAGTAAATCAGTAAATCAAAACACCCTACCCAGTACCATCATACTCATCCTATGATCTATTGATCAATTGATCTGTTGTTTCATGTCACATTTCGAGTATCATTTTGGATAAACATAACATAAAATCAAGTTCTTTATACACTGACCAACGAATATATGCTAACGCAACAAAGTTTTCACATTAATAATGCTAACATAGCATCACTTGAACTACGAATATAATGTACAACGATAAACCTAACACACCTTATATTAAGCACGAATAAACTGTTAATATTAACAAGGTTTTACACTTAACAATAGGAAAGTAACTAACATAGCATACAAAAACGTAGCCTATTCACACTTTGTCAAGCATATCTCTAACATATCAATGTTAATTTTACATAGCATGGTAATATTTTAAACAAAACTTTATCATAACCTTGTCTAATTATCATACTGATCAACGAATATATGAAAACGTAACAAAGTTTTCACATTAATAAACCTTACAAAGCATCATCTGAACTAATAATATAATGCACAACGACAAACTTAACACACCTTAGGCAAGAATAAACTGCTAACATTAACAAAGTTCCATACTTAACAACAGTAAAGTAACTAACATAGCATACAAAAACGCAACTTATTCCCACATTGTCAAGCAAATTTCTAACATTAACAATGTTAATTTTACATTAACACGGTACATTTAACAAAAATTTATCATAAACTTGTCTATTATCATACAGACCAACGAATAATGGAACGAAACAACGTTTTTACATTAACATAGTTAAATTTAGCAAAACCTAAACATAACCTTACCTAACGTATCATAATACCCAACGAATAATTGCAAACATAACAAAGTTTTATCCAAACATAACATAAAAATAGTTCTTTGAAAAATATCATAGTAAAGTGTAATAGTTACTGATCCTAAAGCAAGTAAATCAGTAAATCAGTAAATCAAACCATACAGCCCCCTCCCCACCCCTCCCTCCACGACCTCATTAATCTATTGATCTATTTATCCATTTTGATCATTTGATCTATTGATTCAGGTCACACTTCGAGTATCATTCTGCGGATAAACATAGCATAAAAAATAAAGTTCTTTATAATACTAACCAATGAATATATTCTAACGTAATCAAAGCTTTCACATTAATAAAAGCTAAACATAGCATAACCTTTGAACTAAGAATATAATATACAAACCCCAAACCTAACACAACCTTACGTACGAATTAAACTACTAACATGAACAAAGTTCCGTACTTAACAACAGTAAATAACTAACACAGCGTACAAAACGTAACCTATTCACACTTTTTTCAAGTATATCTCTAACATATCAATGTTAATTTGACATTAACATGGTAATATTTAACAAAAAATTCATTCATAAACCCTGTTCTAATTATCTTTACTGACCAGCGAAATATATGCTATTCGTTAACAAAGTTTTACATTAATATATTAATATTTAACAAATATTCATCATAACCTTAACTATCTATCATAATACCCAACGAATAATTGCAAACATAACAAAGTTTTATCCAACATAACATAAAAATAACAAAGTTTTATCCAAACATAACATAAAAATAAACTCTTTGAATAAAATTCCATAAGTAAGTGTAATAGTTTTACTGAAAATAAATACTGAAATCCAATAAATCAGTAAATCAAATCACCAGCCCCTTCACTCCACTACTTACCCCACATTCCATGATCTATTGATCTATTGATCCAAGTCATATTTCGAGTATCATTTTGGATAAACATAACATAAAAATAAGTTCTTTATATTAATATAAAGATATTATGCTAACGTAACAAGGTTTTAACATCAATAAGCTAAACATATCATAACCTGAACTAAAATATAATGTGCAACGACAAACCAACATGCCTTACGCACGAATAAACAGCCAACATTAACAAAGTTCTATACATAA
>JABUQX010010176.1:60000-81636 GCA_015478945.1 Trachelipus rathkii | reverse complement strand
CCTACTACCAGAAAATCCTTGAGTGATATGGCGGGTTTCTCGTTCCGGCTATTCACTATCCGATTCCGGTTACTTATTGGATATTACTCCCTCTGTGTTTCCAAAGAGAAAAGTATTTCGGATCTCTATCTACACACATACCTCTCTCTTCACAGACAAGGTCAATCACACCATTCTTCCTTACCATTCTCATTCTTCGTCGCCCATTTCTTAGCATCAATCAGCACTAAATATATATAATAATAATATACTAAGTTATAAATATATATATTAATATTATATTATTATAAAATTATATATAAATATTATAATATATAATTAATATATAATATATTAATATATACTATACTATATATATATAGGTATATATATAATATTAATATCAGTTGCATATTCATCATGAAGATCTCTGAGGCTCAAGCCTTTTCATATAATCTTTGTTCCCAACAATCAATTTTATTTTCTTAACATAATTGTAATATTTAAAATCAAATTACTTTACCCGCTATAACTAATACATTTTATTGTTTTTTTAATTATATTTAATTTAAGTGTAATAATCATGAATAAAATTGTAAGCGAAGATGATACTATTAATAAATTAGTCTAGAAATGAACTTGCCTACACTCATTTACTACTGTAACGAGTAGAGAGAGAGAGAGAGAGAGGAGAGCAGAGCATGGTTGTTTTCAGAAGAGTACGATAGAGAAGTAAGTAAGAGAGAGAGAGAGAGAGAGAGAGAGAGACAGAGATGAAGACATGAGAGATTAAGAGGAGAGATGAGCGTATGAAGATAGTAAGAGAGAAGTAAGAGAGAGAGAGAGATAGATAGAGATGATAATTTCTAGAGTAGATAGAATAAGAGAGTACAATTAATAAGCTAGCCAGAGAATCGTGAGAGAAAAGAATTGTTATGGGAGGATTGTCGCAGAGAGGAGGCGAGAGAGAGAGAGGGGAGAAGAGAAGAGAGATGAGAGAGAGAGAGAGAGAGAGAGAGAGAGAGAGAGAGAGAGAGAGAGAGACGAGAGAGAGAGAGAGAGAGAGAGAGGAGAGAAGAGGAAGAGAGAAGAGAGAGAGAGATATTTTCACTGTCATGACTCATGGGTTATGTATTGAGAGAGAGAGAGAGAGAGAGAGAGAGAGAGAGAGAGAGAGAGAGAGAGAGAGAGAGAGAGAGAGAGAGAGAGAGAGAGAGGAGAGAGAGAGAGAGAGAGAGAGAGAGAGAGAGAAGAAGAGAGAGAGAGAGAGATGAGAGAGAGAGAGAGAGAGAGAGAGAGAGAGAGAGAGAGACGAGAGAGAAGAGAGAGAAGAGAGAGAGAGGAGAGAGAGAGAACGAACGAGACGAGAGAGACCTTCCGGCGAGAGAGGAGAAGAGAGACGAGACGCAGAGAGAGGAGAGAGATGTTGGAGAAAGTAGTCCAGGGACGGGAGGATTGACGGAGACACGAGGGAAGAGACGGAGAGAAGCATTGAGATTCGAAAAGCACTGAGGCACAGTATAACATAGGAATTGACAAGATTTGTAGAAGAAGCAGTTAGAATGTAGGGAATTAAAGCAGAGGAGGTGTCATGTAGAGAAATGAGTAGGTGTATGGATGAGATGCAGCTAGAAGTGGTAGAACGAGATTGCAGTAAATAGCAAGAAATGTAGGTAAGACGAGGAATCAGAAGTAAAGATGTAATGAATGAAGGCAAAGTATGTAAATGAAGAATAGGATACGCAGAAGAGAGAGAGAGTATCCGATTACCAAAGATCCAACTTGTACAGGGGAGTTTAAGAAGGCAGTTTGTATCAAGAAGAAAGAAGTGGTTATGTATTTTTTTGTATGTTAATGTATGTTAGTATGAGAGTATTTGTATTGATTGCACTTTGTATCGAAGAGCGGGAACGTGTTTGAGGAGAGGAGGATGAAGGAGATGCAGCAGAGATGAGATGAAAGACGCAGAAGCAAAAGAGATAGAAAGGCAGAGAGCATAGATGTATGCACGTCACCACAGAAGACAGATTTCAAGTATATCAAAATGAATTGCATTGTTATAGAAGGAAAAGTTAATGAGAGAGACGTATTGGTAGATTTGAAGAAAGAAATGTATGAGTAGTATGTAGAAAGATGTAGTAGTAAGAGAAGCAGATGATTAGGAGATTAATATGTTAGTTATGTTGTAGATAGTTGTCTAACGAGTTATTTCGTTATTAGATGATGTAAGAAAAATAAGAGAATATAGAATAATAAATAATGAAGAGAGAAAGAGAATGAATGAATAATAGAGAGAGAGAGAGAGAAAACGAAGAGTAAGTAGACTCTATTTCTTTTTAATCTGGTTCAATAGTTAGAAGAGGAAAAAATCTGGGCTAGCACAATTCTTAGGTTACAACATGTAAGAAACGTGATTTCTAAAAAGACTCTATTTTAACAAACACAATATTAAGCACAAGGACAAAGGTAATTTAATTTTTTAACACTTTTCAATATATTAAAATTTTTTAAAAATATAAACATTATTTATATTATAAGTTTTAATTTACATCTCATATGTAATATTATTAAATTAAATTCATCTGTTAAAAAGAAAATTATAAATTAATTGAAAAAAAAGAAATTTAATTATAACTCGGATTGTTAATAGAAGTGTGTAATGCAAGTGTTTTCACCAAGACATATTGTTTCCGTTATAAACTTAAAATTTTGTTTACTTTGAGTCCTCAAGAAAATTTTTCCAATTCTCTTCCACTGGTGGCCAAGGGTCCGGAAGCCCCCTTCTGGGATCAACATTAACTCACCATTTCTTTCTTATTCAGTTGAATAAATGTGTGGAATAGATATAGCCACTAATAAATAGCATTTATTTTATTAATCATATACCTCATTATGATTTAATAAGTTTAAGCCGGGTATCCCAATTTGCATGTTTTGTGTGCTAAATCGAGGGACTCGGATAAGAAATAGTAAATTGTTAAGTGAATTCAGTGTGTTAGAGGAATAATTTGAGGTGCTTAAATCGAAACTAAATTTGTCACTAGATTAATTGGAGTATCAAGCTGTTGCTGTGGAGACACTGGTTGTGGAGTCAATACAGAAAAAAAACTATAACAATTGGTTTATTTATTTAAAATAATAATAGTGAGTCACTAATGTGATAGGAGGATATTATTAGTTTATGAGAGAATTAAATTAAAGATATAAATTATTACACTGTTTTAAAACAATTCATCAATAAGTACCGACTAGCGACCCTGCTATCTTGTGTTAGGTAGAGATTCGTTAGCATATTCACCTTAAAATTCGGAGTGTTAAGACAGGGTGTATGTAGTGCAATATACAAGTAATTTAGGAAATTCTCGGTGGTTTTAGACGATATTCCATCACTCCAACTCTAAAATTTGTGAGCTAAATAGTATTAGAATCGAAAAGTGAATAACGACAAACTTTTGCATATCCTTATGATAACTGAGTTAGCATAATAGTGCATAAATATCGAAAACGCCTATTAGTGCTATATGTAATCTTTCAGTGTCGTACTGATTATGAGCCTCGAGTGTGTCAGAAGAAATTTAGGTATATATAAGTTTTAGGATAGCAATTGTTACTTCTATCTCTAAAATAGTCTTAGTAAAAGATATCATATCAATTGTCATTTCTGGTTTGTTAACTTGTTAGGATTTGGAATAGGCTTGTGCTAATATCTTTTAATATTTGATAATGCATTGATTTAAATTATAATATATAATAATAATAAATCACACTTTGCACCATGAAATCATTACTTAAGTCTACAGTGGTAAGAGCACTCGTCAAATAACATAAAAAAAATAAAGTTAGGGATAAAGATAGAATATAATAATAATATGATCTCTCTCATAGACAACTGGCATCGGTGGGGAATGTGAAGACACACAGGTGATGCGCTCGGTACTGTATAAATAGTAGAGAAGAATGTACTTTTCTGATATTATTGTGAGTTCTAACTTTCTTTTTTTTTTTTTAACTTGTTTAATAAAATTTTTAATTTTATTATTATTCTTATTATCGATATTATTATAGGAGTATTTTAACATCCCCTCAAATTTAATTGAGATTTGCACTAGGACTTAGGGCTTCCTAGACTTCCGTCTTCGAGAGCGGTGGATGTTTACGACTACTGTATAGATTATATTTTAAATAGGATCAATTATCTTTAGAGTAGAAAAGACAACTTAGCTTTACTAGAACTTTAATCTAATATTTCTTCACTGGCCACTGATTCGGTAGCATTACATCCAGAGATCACGAGTTTATCTATGAACTAAAGCGTTTTCAGGATTTAATATATATGCTAATATTTTAATAATTTTAGGAAAAATTGCTAATACCCTCACTTTTCGCTCAGAAGAATGTAAAAAACTATTCAAGTCTCCTTACCTAATAGATCCTAATGCCGTATAGAGTTGATATTTTATCATAACACCTTACTAAGGAAAATTCTGTTTGAAATATACTCACTTAAAAGAACTAAATGTAAACAACAAGATGGCGGCGTAGTAGGTCGTTGATTTTATGAATGTTTCAATCATGAATTATTACTTTAAATATCTAATTTTCTTCCAAATCGATTAATATCGGCTATTGCTGATTTGGGTCTAATATATGTAATAAAACATATATATTGTTTAAATTTTTTTTTATTTTTTGTATTATTTCCAAAATCACCTAACTATGCTCTATCAATGAGAACACTGATCAATAAATATTTGTTAAAACAATCGAGTTTACGATTAATCTGTCCGAAATATTACGTAGCTAACGGGATTAGCATTTTCTTATGAGCGTTAGCACAATGCAAAAATGGAAACGGCTTAAGTTTAAAACAAATAGAGAAACAATAAATGCTATTTAAATTAAAATATAAATGTGGAGTGATTCTAAAACCAAATTACATGCAGTGTCTTAATATTACGCGTAAGCGGCGTTTCGTGATAGATAAGTATAAAACATTTTCGATTAATGTTAGTATATTAAGAAAAATCTTATTTGATTATTGATTATACAGCTTATGTTAACATTTGTACTGTTTCTATCGTTTCAAAGATTATCGGATTGATAAGTACAGCGTAAATCACGTGATTTGATTTTGACGCTGTCTTGTTAACTTCTCGTAACATTCGTTGGAGATTTATTTGGGATTTATATAGTTTTCCTAATGGTAATGTATGTGGTGCGTGAGGTAATCTCTGGTTATCCTTGAGCGGTTTGATAGAGAGGTGAGAGCACGAGAGGTAGAATTTGGTTAAAGCCGTATTGTGTTTGGTTGAAGCACGGGCAGGTTGTACGCAACACAGAGATAAATATGGTAGAGATCTAAATAGATAGAAGAAATCAATTTTTATTGGGATGAAAAATTACAATTTTGGTTAGGTGTATTCAAAATTTTATTTTATTAGTGTCTTTGCCAACTGTATAACTCTTAGAATTATCTATTCGTATTAAAAAAACATTATTAAACTAATTAGAGAACATTAACCTTTAATCGTAGGCAGGCCAACTTTAGTAAAACACCCAAAATATTGATCCGGAACCGCTTTACAGTACAACACAATTTGAAACAAAGCCACTTTTAAAAACAAGACTCGTCGATCTGAATTTCGATTTCATTTCATGCTTAAATAGAATGGATATAGTTCTATTTGGAATATGGAGAAAATGCTAGAATGTATACAACTTGTGATTATTCTCATCCCTCGGGTTTTGGGATAAATTGGTAGCACTCTATCCTCACACACTACCTTTCAACAATCCCCCAAAAAATAATCTAGGGGCGTGAGGTCGGACGATCGATCTGAAAAGTAAAAAAAAAAAAAAAAAACAAAAAAAAAAAAACTTTTCCTTGAAAAGTGCTTTTTCTAAACTTGGAAGACCATAGAACTTTGCATCGGCCACGCAACAGGTTTCACCGCTCTCCCTTTGACTATTATGTTTGGTCAGTTATTAATTTTGGATCCGCTTGTATGCACAAATTCTCTGTTGGTTCACGTTATGCGTACTAACCAAGGTTAAGACTTGTGAGAAGCCTCGAACAGGTGTCGCCTGGTGGAGCGTACAATCACAATGATGTCCAGATACTTCTTGAAAGGGAGACCTACCACCTTGTTTCTGCGTGGTCCGAGCTATAGGTGTGTATTTTAGAGTAGAAATGTTCGTCCCAAGATGTAGCGAAAGTCGAATGAGACTAGGCGGAACGCTGTTTTTCTCGGGTAGGGGCGCAGGTACGCCGGGTCGCAGAGTCACACTTCCAATCCGGATGGACGGGGATGCTTGGATATGATGACACAGAGGTCCGTCCGCAAGCACGTATAACTCGGTTCCCGCCGAGAGAGAAATTACACAACTGGAGATTGTTCCTGTTTAACAGTTCGTACTAAAATATATATATTTCGCCTGGTGAACTCTGAAAATGAATACATATTGCGTGCGGATTGTTACCTTATATTATACGTTCACCATATGTGGCTGTTTTCGCTGTTGAATATATATAGTAAGCAACTAATACATCACGTGTGAAGGCTCAACGACTAATACTATACGGTAAATAACAATGACATGTGCTCAAGTATATAATATATAAATATCATTAGAAATAGTAGGATGTACCGGTTCTTGATACGATTGACTTAATATATATATACCGTGCATATAAGATACCACCGGGCAAATCGCACACGAGGTGCGAAGTCGTTTGGCCCCAAGTGAGGTTTACTTTTGTTAAGGTGGTATGCATGGAGACTTTGTTCTTGCAAAGACTCGAACAAAAGACGACTGATTTGAACTCACATGGCAATGAGTTGCAATGGTCGCGTGGATACTATACGTTGACGTGAGTCGTTGGTCAGAACTACTTCTCAAAGCACTTCTTCTTCGAGAAGGATACGCGGGAGGTCCGGCTTGTATTTTAGCCGGGCTGACGGTCTTGCGCTTATCAATAGGTGCAGGACCGGTATGGACGAGAGGGATACCCGGATAGATGATATTCATTGTAAGAGCGGACTACCGGAGACTGAATGAGAGCAGTCTCGCTGAGTCAAAACGTGTTTTTGGTGGGCGTTTGATTGTGGTTGCAGGTGGACGACACGTTCCGTAACAATGAGGAATAGACAGATAACTTTTCTTCCATTTATTCTCCAAGTGCTGATGAAACTGATAACTTTACTCTTAATTAGTCCTTTCAGTTTTAAAGAGCTTTCGTGGATAGAATGAGTAGTTTGATTTTAAAAATCATCAATTCGTAAATGCGTAGTATGCCATAATGTCATTACTAGTATATGGAAATCTAATCGATCGATGGGGACACAATGCGAGTTTATAGTATTTGTCAAAAGCCTTTGGTTGTTTCCGAGGACCGTTAAGAGTAACATATGAGAGGCGGATACTAAATCGCTACTAATGCAACATAAACCCATTAAAAATTTGTAGTAAATCCAGCGTCTAGTAAATAGTAGGCTGGTAACCTTTAGCAAGTTTGACGAGCGTAGACAACTAACTATGATAGATACTGGCACCTTCATCAGTTCGTGATCTCTTGCAAAAAAGCGTTGATCCACAGTAGGTCATAGTTTGTGTATAAAGAATCACTCAATGAAGAGTGTCTTTACTATATTTGCGTATTTGATCTATCAGTCCTCCTCCCCCGCGTTTCCGTTGGCATGAAGGATTTTAGAATCAACTTCTGTAATATATAGACTGGAGTGTAAATTGTGAGTACCTAATCCCAATTGTTAATTCTTAATTTATGTAGCCCTTAATTATATTATTTGAACATTTTTTACGTATAGCTATATAATTTAAAATATTAAGATAATAAAATAAATATTAAATATTAAAGGTAAATATAATAATTATTAAAAAATATATAAATAATTATAATATATTTTCAAAAATAATAATTCAATAAAAAAAAGTGTCATAAATATTTGTCTATACACAAATGGGGATGAATAATGGGCATCACACACAATTTATATATTTAATTCTATTATATTATATATTATCATTTAATTAGATATTTAATTATATTATAATAATTTTTAAATATTTATACAAGAACTAGCACATTTGTATAATTATCCGGATAGTCCGGAAATTCACTATTCTCACGGAATAATAACCCATTCCCTAAATTTTATAATGACTATATATTAAAAAGTAGGAAATTTAAAAAAACAGGAACAATTATAATAATAATATAATGTGACTAAGTCTATCCATGAATTATAGGTGCTACCCCCTGTATAATACTATAAAAAACCCTTACTTGCTGACTACTGCTGGAATCTCAAAAGGGATCTATCTCAAGTCAACTGCAGCAGAATATAAAATAAATAAAAAATTATAATTATTAATTATATATATAATTGTATAAAAATAAACTACTACAAAAATATTATATATATATTACGTTAACCGTTTTATTAAAATTACTAATTATTAATATAATACATTAGTAATTACTCCATTAATTAAATATTAATCAATTATTTAATATTAATAAACCTGTTGTGCTTTGGTGCATAACTATATATTTAATATATCTTTTTATTGGGCGAGAATTCGTTAACGAAATAAAAATGTATAATTATGTAGTAATATAGGAAAACAAATTAACATTGCTTCTTAAATGATGAAACAAAATATTAAAGAAAATATTAAAAAGTTAAAAGAATCACACCATATTGAATTAAAACTATTTTATAAAAATATAATTGGGTGCCTAATGGGAATGTAGGTTTAGCAATTATAAGGTTAAGGTGGTATCCAGGATCACGCGTAACTCTCAATATAATATAAATAAATAAATTAATTTCATTTTAACAGGTATGAAAACGTATACCATATAAAAGTAAAATTTGAGTGTAAGAAATTGTTATGGAGAACATGAGCGTGTTTATGCGGCGTGACGTTATCCAAAATATCCTATTCTATATTTAAAATTATTATAATTGAAAAAGAAAAATAGCCAGATTGCGGCTATTTTTCTCAAATTTCTCTCTCTATTGTTTTTCTATATGGTTTTTTTGAGTGATTAGACACGCGAAAATTTGGAGACGAGAATATTCGTCATTAGTTATGTCCAGCTATCTTCTAAGACGATAAGGGTCTATCTGAGAGAGCCGACGCCCACCTGAAACTGCTAGTATCATAATTCTGTATTATTGAGTCATTACTTCCTATTTCTTTACTACTAATATAATATACTTATGAATTTTATTATTTTTATTTCTTCATTTTTCCTTGATAAAATACATTACAATTGCTTTATTAACACTCGGATATCATTTTTCTGTGCTTTTTAACGGACATGTAGACTACAAGCTTATATATACGAGCTATCAATATATTCGTGGGATATCTTTTTATTCATTATCATTTTTTTTTATTTTCTGTCAAATATATTAAATTACTATGGAAAAGCAATCTTTATTAAATAAATTATTTTATTATTAATATTATATAAATTATTTGAAATATATATATAATATATAATATATATATCTATATATATTAATATAACATATAACAATCTTAAATGAAGAATTGAATAGACAAATGAATAGATTAATATTATATAATATTATGATAAACATATGGTGACGTAGGCAGGGGGGGGCAAAAAGTAATAGGAGGGAGGTCTCATTGCCCTCCACCTCTAAATTCTTGGCTGAAAATATTAATAAATTATGATCTCTTATAATAGTTTGCCAGGACGACGTTTTTAAGAGTTTAGTAGTAAATATTACTTAATTATATATTTTTTAGAGTAAGGCTAACAATGCTGATTAAGACTAGAATGAAGAAGTACGTCAAACCATCTACTGGGAATTAATAATGGGTCAATTATACTTTCATTCTCATAATTACGAAAGTTTTTACGAATGAGATGTCGCTTGGGTCTTGAAGTAGAGTATTCTAAATATTTGGATTTAAAGTCAACTTGATCTTGTGTGCTGGCGGTTTATATGCATCGCTTGGATTGCCCATTTCTGTACTTATTTACTCAACGCTATGACTTTTCTTGTATGTTCGAGAGCATTTGCGCCGCGGCTAGCCAAAGCATGTATTGTAAAGATTCTAAAAATCTCGGAATGGGAGAAATGAACGTACATCGTTTGCAATGTTTTCAGAACTGCAGGACATTGCAACATTAAAAAACAATTGCAGAATAAAAGAAATAATTACACTTTTGCTGCTACCATAATATAATATATATATATATATAATAATATATATATAATATATATATTACAGAATTAAAACATAAAATGATTTAAATATATCTATATCTTATGCTTATAATACGTCTATATATATTACTAGTTAATACAAATAATTCATAAAATATATTATATAGTTGTGAAAGAAGTGAAAAATAAATTCTAATAATGAAATAGTATATATAAAATAGCATAAGAATATGACATTATACTTATATATATTATATAATATATAAGGGGTGAGATATTTTTCAAGCATTAAAAGAATTAATGGATATAATCTTTATTATTGGATAGAGTGTAATGGAATTATATCACTCAAACCTTGCCGCCGCAAATCGACTAAGTTGAAATCCTGCCTATCGCCCATGTATAGTCAGTGGAGAAATATTTATCATAAAAATATGAATTACCAGGTCTGGAATACAATTACAAATGAAGATTGATTGAGTATATACTTATATATAACAGATTGCGGGGTATATATAATACTTCGACAAATTTATGCTAATAATATATAATAACTAGAACGGCAACTTTGAAATAATATTTTGAATTACATTCATATATTATAAGTGTAGTGAGTGATAATTATATCAGTAGTATTAATATAAGATATGGTGAGGTGGCCACAATACATTAAACAATATATATTTTTTTTTTACTATATCACCACTTACGTCAAATTACATAAAAGAGGCCGTGCAAGTTTAAAATTTTACAAGCCGTTTATATCAGTGATAAGGTTTAAAATTTAGCTTCCTAAAATAAATATGAGTGGTGCCCGCCGAGGCTTAAAGTTTGCATGGCTTATGAAATTTTTGAAGAAACTTTTATCTTTTCATAAGGTATAAGGATTAGTGAAGATGAAGTAAAGTACCATAAATATAAGAAATTTTATAGTAATCGGTCATATTATTATATATTATATATATATATTTATTTATATATACTATTAATATTTCTTTTATACTTTAATATATTATATATATATATTATATATTATCATATATATGATATCATATATATATCTTTAACCTACCGTACAATAGACTCCAAATTAGCAAAGAATTCAAAACTTGACAATGAAGCACCAAAATTCGAAATCCCCTAACCTGCACAGATTGTCAACAATTCCCCGACACAATAGACGCACCTGTCTCCTTGGGCCTGGGGTGCATAACACGACTTCTCGACGCCCCCGCGCCACACTTCTCTAATAATCTTAAGCCTCCTCGAACCATGTGGAATTACCGCCCAAGAAGACGGTGTGCCGGCTGCCTGGAAGCAGTGTTTGTGACCCTGCAAGGTTGAGGAGTGGGCCCGGGGCGAAATAAGTAAATTAAGTAAGTATATATATATATATATATAATATAGCTGTACTGAATATTCAGCATATCGTATAAGTAAGTATATAGTAGTATATTATTATATATAATATATATATATATAGTTAATAATATATATAGTATATATATAATATTATATAGGATATAGTAGGTATATAAATATATATATATATAAGTAATAATAGTAGTGGCCATTATATTATTATGATAGCTATATACGCTTTATATCTTATCCCGTTTGAGTACTAACTGATATATTATATAGTATATTATATATATATATATATATATATATAAATAGTATATATAGTATTATATATTATATATAATTTACTTTCCTTTTCTTTCAGGGCTTTGTTCAGTTTGTATTTTTCATTCTGATATTCAAAACTAATACTAGTGTTATTTCGAAATGTTAGAAACTCGAACTTTGAGAAAAGATACTTCAGTGTATCTAATAGGCAACTACTCACAACAAATTGTAAGGAGAAAACTACCCTCCATTAGCCAAGTTTGTGTGTTCTTTCCTTTAACCTTCGTGAAGTGAAACTAACTCTTCGACAGCATGCAAATAGCCATTGATGAAGTGTAATATTTTTGTTTCAGAAAACAAAGCTCGTATTCCGACGCGAGATGCTCAACATTGTATAAAGAATTAGAATGTAGAAATGAGAGTTAAGAGGTTTGCAGAAAAGCTCTAAACGAGGAGTGAAGCTATAAAAGAAAATGCAAGAGCTTTTGTTAAAAACTTAGACAACTTGTTTGATATTGCTCATGGAAACGCTTTTACACTGATAAAACTGGAGGAAGATAAACACTTCTTAATAAATCAAAATGAAGAAGGTAGACAGGGATTTATGCATGGTATAGATTTCAATTTAACAGCAAAGGAAAAGAGAATTAAAGAGCGGGGAAAAAAGGAAAATGGTGCAGATTGAGAAAAATCGCCAAGTTCTAGAATTTACAGGTGAGTGTTAACAATAATGTTCTTTTAACTGTTTTTTAACTATTCAAAGTATTCATTGTACTTACTAATTTTAAAAACCTGAGAATTATTAATAATTTTATTATCTATAATATATTTCAATTAGAAGTTATTGAAACGCTTAAAAAATTTACAGGGCAAGCAGCTGCTTACGATCTCAGCCCATCATCAAACAGTTGTTCATCACACAATACCTCCACCTCTGATGAAGAGGTAGACTTTGAACAACCTCGACCATCATCATCGAAGAAAGGTTTGAGGGTACACAAAACGTAATTACGTAAAAAATTGTTGCTGCTCTCGATAAATGTAAGGTAAGTGATAGGGATGCTGTTCATATTTTATCGCCTTGGACATGACGTTCATTCCTTATCCATAAGTCGCTCAACGATACAACGGTGTAGACAAACTTTACGCAAGAAAATAGCAGAGAAACATGCAACATTTTCAAAATTTGGATTTTAATGCTGCTGTAGTTCACTGGGATGGGGAAACTAGTACCCAATTTAACCGGCAATGAAAAAGAGGACAGACTAGCAATAATTATTACAAGCGGAGATTCAGAACAATTTATTAGGCATTCCATTCATAAACAATTCATCAGGTGGAGAACAAGCAACTGCAGTTTATCAATCACTTTTAGAATGGGGTATGTCAGATAAAATAAAGGCCCTGTGTTGCGGTACTACTACTTCGAACTTTGGTAGAGTAAATGGTGCCAGCGTTTTATTAGAATAAATGTTATTAACAGATTTATTATATTTACGATGTAAGCACCATTTTATGAATTAATTTTAAAGTGCTTTTGATACAATGATGCCTTCTTCTAGTGGCCCTGATATTCAGTTCTTTAAGCGCTTTAAAGAATCTTGGTATAAAATCAACCAAATAAATCTTAAATCTGCGATGGAAGTCAAGCGCAATAATGAAATTTTGAAGCCCGAAGCTTGCGATATTTTTAACCTTATAGTTCAGATAATGAAAACACATTTGCCTCATGATGATTATAAAGAGCTATTAATTCTTGCAAAACTATTCCTTGGAAGAAGGGATCCTGAATTTAAGGTTAGAACTCCTGGAGCATTCCATCATGCACGATGGATAGCAAAGGCCATATAATGTTTAAAGATATTTTTATACAGAAATGAATTTACGTTAACGGTCAGGGAGAAATAGCGTTTGTGAGTTATGTTTATTTATAGAGAATTTTATGTTAAAGCCTGTTTTACAACACCCTATGCACATAAAGCTCCAAATCACGATCTTTTGTTCGTTAAAAAGCTAGTTCTTTACAAAAATATAAATCGTGAAATATCTGAGGCCGCACTTTACAAAATCAAGAACCATATGTGGTATCTAAATCCAGAAATTTTTGCTTTAGCTTTCTTCAACAATGAGATATCTGTTAACGAGAAAAATAACATGAATCACGCTTTAAATAACGAGGGGATTCTGGCAGAAGCTAATTGGAAACTAAGCAATAAAGGAATGTGCGCTATTGCAAACATGGAAATGCGTGACTTTATTTCACGACAAAATTAGATTTTTTGAACGATTCAATCTACCTTCGATTTTTCTTAAACATGACTCGCAAACAATGGAAACAAATGAACAATACAATGTTTTCAATTTGCAAATCAATTAAAAGTTGTAAAAAAAACGTGGGAGACAAATGAACAATACAACAATGTTTTCAATTTGCAAATCGATTAAAAGTCGTAAACGAAACTGCCGAAAGAGTAATGAAATTAATACAAAATTAACAAAAAGGAGAAACAAACAAACTACATCCTTACAGTTGTCAGTGTGTACAGTAAACGTTTCCCAAACATTAATAAAGGAACTATAGCTACAGATCTCTTTAATTAATTATATATAATCAAAAGATAAACAAATATTATGAAAATCCATAATAATGTGAAGTCCAAATTAATTTTATTGCAAATAAATAAAATTTTCCATTCTGAATGATTTTTTTTTATTTTTGAACCCTAATGTGGCACTACTTAACCTAAACCAAATTAAATAATATTTGAAATACATTTTAATTAATTAAATATAATCAAAAGATAAACAAGTAATATGAAATTCCATGATAATGTCAAATCCACATTTAATTTGTTGCAAAATAAGATTTTCCATTCTGGATGACTTTCCTGATTTTGAACCCACTTAACCTTAACCAAATTAAATAATATTTGAAATACCGTATTTTCTCTTCAATAGGAACTATTTTGATGGGCGAGACCAAAGAAATTTTAAATATATATATATATATATATATATATATATAATATATATATATAATATAATATAATATATATGATATTGGGTATAGAATGATATATAATATATATAGTATATATATATAATATATATATATATATAATATATATTATATATATATAACAAAAAGTGTAAACGCGAATTTTAACCTTTTAATTAATTGTTTTACAACCCAAAATTGCTTTCACATCCCTATTTAAAATATCCACGCTACGCCACTAAATATATACCGCATATAATATATATTATATATATATATATATAATATATATATATATTATATATATATATAGTATATAATATTATTATATATATATATAATATATATAATATATATATAATATAGATATATATATATTATATATATATAATATTATACATATATATATAATAGACATAATATATACTAATATATATATATATATATTATAATATATATATATTACTTACAGAAATTAATAAGGACCAAAGTGAGTGAGAAAGTACATTTCAACTATGCACAACATTAATATAAATACTACTAAAACATTCATACATACAATACCCATGTGGGTTCAAAGCCATGGTTCTATATTAATATTACTTTCCCTTCTTTATAAACAAATAAAAATTATATTATAAAGTCATGCTTTTTATATATATATATATATATATATATATATATATATATATATAGTATATATATATATATATATATATTCTTAATTCATTTTTACTTTCGTTAATATAAATATAAAAATTTAGGTACGATGTTTATATATATATATATATATATATATATAATTCATATCTTTAATGACAATAAGTAGCAAAGCAAAATAATAATAAAAAATTAAAGGACAAATTCATGCAGAGTAAAACTAATGTGTAATTAGTTTTTTAAGTTTTGCTTTTAGTGTGGAAGGATTTTTTTGTTAACACCCACAAAATAAAAATAACAAAAACAAAACAAAATTAACTGCGTTCCTGCGAAACAAATTACGACTCTTAATTTGAGAAATTATAAGTTATAAAGTTTTTTTGGGGTCAGATTATGAATAGTGACGTCATCGCCCATAATCTAAAAACGACTAATAAATTTTTATGACTCCCGAGAGTAGACTAGCCTAGCTATGTAAGCCTACCCTATGTTTACAAATATGAACGTTAACCCCGAGAATGTTTTAGTAACACACAAAAATTTGAGATTGGTAACGCGCTTCACCAAAACTTTTAATAATGACGTCAGTCGTAACACTATGAAAAATTATATTAATCCATAATTTTAATAAGTGCGTTATTATTATTATTATTATTATTATTATTATTATTATTATTATTATTATTATTATTATTATTATTATTATTATTATTATTATTATTATACTACAACGCCTAACATTAGGAAGACAAGGCAGATCTCCTTACCTGTTGTGGGCTAAAAGGAGGAACAGGAGAAGCACAAGGGCTTATCTGAGGACTGGACGGGTTTCTGTAGTCCATGAGGGGTACAGGCATCTGTAGGAACGGGCATTCAACATACAAAATAAAAGAAAATAAAGTAAAATATAAAATAAAATAAAAATAACAACTACAGCACAAAAATAAAATTTAAAAAATAAATTATATATATATATATATATATATATATATAATATATATATATATATATATATATATATATATATATATATATATATATATATATATATATATATATATATTATATTATATATATATATATATATATTATATATATAATATATATATATATATATATAATATATATATATATATATATATATATATTGTCAATCTTAAATAAAGTCTCTTTACAATGTAAAAAATTTATTACAAAGGCAATTGATGTGATGTGTTTGTCAGATTTGTTCTATACACTCAGTAGTTATCAAAGTTTTTAATGGCATTACATTTGTGTTTTTCAGACACTCTCTTGATGGAATAGGTTTCCGTTAACTAAAACCCTACAAATTGGCTATTCCTCATAAAAAAAAAACTATGTATCGTGGCTTATTGAAACAAAATAGGATAAGCAGGAATAAGTATGGAAGGCGTCCACCTTCACGTCCGTCAATTCGTGCATGGCACAAAAATATTTATAGTGACATGGACAGTGTTGGATAAAAAGAGACGTAGACGAATTTTTGGTCCATTTTTCTTCACAGAGAGATCGATTTCTGCAGAAGCTTACGTTCACCTTTTAACTAAATATGTGACACCACAACTGGAAGACCTTCAACCAACCAACCATTTTCCAGCAAGATTGTGCACCACCACCTTGGGGACTGCATGAGAGAACCTTTCGATTTCATTTTGTTATGCTGTTCATTTTATTATCCCCCCCCCCCCTCCTTTAAAAGGGCTTCAGCCTGTGAGTGGTGGTAACTGTGTATACAAAAAAAAAAAAAAAAAAAAAAAATCTTCGTTAGTTTCTAAATCAAACATTTCCAGACCAGTGGATTGGAAGGGATGTTCCAATTCCCTGGCCACCTTGTTACCCAGATATCACTCCCCTGGACTTCTTTCTATGGGGTTATGTTAAAGATATCATGTATCAAACAAAGATAATGGACATCAACAACTTGAAGCAAAGGATTACTGATGTCATTGCCACTATTGGATCGGAGGCTAATCCCACAACAAACATATGCAGGAATCGATTACAGATATTATTTGGTGTGAGCTTTCGTGAAACTCAATGAGGCCCATATAGGGTGTATTAAATCAGGCAAAAAAACTTCAATAGCTACCCTCCACATGTAATAATTACCACAGATTTAACTTTATTTGCTTTTTTTAATTTTTTTTTTTAAAAATTATAAAGAGACTTACTATATCTAATTAACAAAAACCCAAATGGATATTGGCTTTTTGGTTATGATTAATTGGCTATTTGACATTATATGAAAAATTATAATGGAAATAGCCCATTAACCATAGCCAAAAGCCAAATCTGCTGTATATATAGGGTAAAGATATTTTATGTTTCTTCATATATACATTTAATATCTTTATAATCTTTATATAGATAGTATATTATATCTTCAAATTGACAGACTAATTTGCTGTATATATAGGCCGATTAAAGATATTAGTATATATATATATTATATATATATATTAGTATATATATATATATGTGAATTATATATAATATTATATATATATATATATATATATATATATTATATATATATAAGTAATATAATATATATATAATATATGATATATATAATATATATTATTATTATAATATATAATATATATATATATTTATATAAACATAAAAGTCTCTCGCGTTAAGTTTCTATTGGTAAATAAAAAATAATAATAATTTGATATGCTACCCTTATAATAATAATAATAATAATAATAAATAATAATAATAATAATCAATAATAATAATAATAAAAATATAATATATAAATCCTACATTTCATTTTAAAATCATTACTGTATATTTATAATATATATATATATATATATATATATAATATATATATATATATTATATATATATATTAGTATATATATTATAATAGTATATATATATAATCTTATATATATATATAATTATAGTATATATATATAGTATATATATATATATATATATATATATATATCCCACTTACCTTTCTTGACTATATAATTAAAAGGATATGTACTATTTACACAAGAAAATTAAAGATTTATTATTATTATTATTATTATTATTATTATTATTATTATTATTATTATTATTATTATTATTATTATTATTATTATTATTATTAAAATTATTATTATTATTATTATTGGAAAAACTAAAAAATTTATAGTGTGAATTTGATGACAACATAAGAGCAACAATTTATAGCTTTTCAAAAAAAAATAAAAAATTGTATTTTGAAACCCATTATGTATATAATTTTCGTTTAATTACTAAATATATGTTATTGGATCCGACACCAAAATTTAAGTATAAAACCAAAGCAGAGAAAAGCAGGCTCATTTCTATCCCCCTTTCCCCCTTTTAACCATTAAATAATAAATTAAAATTCTGTATTAACAGTACGGTAGATATTCAAATATTTCCTACTTAATATGCAACAATAAAAAATTCTAATTAGTTAATTATTCCAACCAACCTTTGGAACCATTTCATCATCAACTCTACATTTTTCACATAAGATTTACTATTATTCTCTGATCGTTCCCTTTCTGACTCCCAAATCTTTTCCATTTCTATTACCCACCCACAAACAAAAGCAACACTTCCCTTTCACTGCTATTACAAAACTCAGCGTTAACCTTCATGTAACTATGGACACATTCTCTTTCAAATAATTTACGTAATAATAATAATAATAATAATAATAATAATAATAATAATAATAATAATAATAATAATAATAATAATAATAATAATAATAATATAATAATATAATTAATAAATTAATAATGAATAATAATAATAATAATAATAATAATAATAATAATAAATAATAATAATAATAATAATAATAATAATAATAATAATAATAATAATAATAATAATAATAATAATAATAATAATAATAATAATAATAATAATAATAATATAATAATAATAATGGAGATAATAATATTATACAAATAATAATAATAATAAAATAAATAATAATAATAATAATAATAATAATAATAATAATAATAATAATAATAATAATAATAATAATAATAATAATAGCAGTAGCAATTTAAAACAGACTCAACAGCCAATATTTTATTGTTCTCAAGAACAGTTTTTTATTGCAAGAATAATTGCATTTGAGGTGGTTTCACATTTACAAGCAGGAAAAATGCTGCACTATAATTGATGGGGCAAAATTCTGCTGCACAGCCGTGAGAAGGTGAATCGACTTGCAGCAATGCACTGCGCAGTTCATTACTAAAAGAAAAGCATGTGCGTAGCCAACAACATGCATAGTTGATAAACTGATAGTAAAATGAAACTTTGCTCGTTTGCCTCACAGTAAGTTTCTCTTACTGACGTGTTTTTTTGTTTTCAAAATGTCGCAGGAAATTGCTGTGTATGTAGCAACCCCCATCCATTATTGTTGGATTGATTCATCTTCGTGCAGGTAAGAAATTGCTGTACGAACTGTGATGTACTACTGTACTGGCTGCGTAGCCTAAGTAGCATAAGGAGTACTACGATTGATTTGGAAATCCAGAAACAAAGACTTTGAACCAATCACCAATTAACATAATACTTTAACAATGGCGCTTTACTTTCACTAATTTGTGGTCTTTCAATCTAAACTACTTAAAACCCAAACTCTACAAACCAATAATAATAATAATAATAATAATAATAATAATAATAATAATAATAATAATAATAATAATAATAATAATAATAATAATAATAATAATAATAATAATAATAATAATAATAATAATAATAATAATAATAATAATAATAATAATAATAATAATAATAATAATAATAATAATAATAAATAATAATTCTCAAAACATGCTTAATTAAAATGTACATAAATAAAGTTTGAATTAGCATTACTTAATTCAAGGGCTAAAAAGAGTAGTGAAGTTGCAAAAGATTCGCGAGTGTCAAGAGTCGAGAGCCTAAGCTCATTGGATAGAGTAGAAGATGGGATTTATTTTTCTTTAAGAAACAAAAAATTTAATTTAAAAAATTAGAAAATGTATTGGTAGTTTTAGTTGTTTCCTTATTTTGAAAACTTTAATAATCAAAAGGTAAATAATATTTCTTAAAACTCACAAATAAGGAATACCAAAAAATAAAGTTTCTACCGCAGGAAAATTAATGGTTGAAAGAGGAAGCCACAAGCGTAAGGAGTACCTAACTGACCTAGCTAAACAGCTTTAAAGTTACACGATTACAAAATACCTTGGTTTACCATTACAAAATTCTATTAAGCCGCAAAAACTATGTGTTAATCATCTTTCATTGAGCTTTTAAAACAATTGAGAAAAAAAAATGATACTTCTCTAATAAACATTGTTAGTAGAAAAATGGGGATAGTCTAGGACAGGGTATCTCAAATTTTTTTTTTATCTTTATGGAACTATTTTGAAAAAATCATATTCGGGGAACATCTTAAAAGCCTTATTGAAAAATTAACTGAACAAGTATTAAAATAAAAATAAATAAATGGAACTGCTGACTTATATATTTCAACAAACAAAAACTTGAAAATTGTTACTAGGCAAATTTAATTCCTTGCAACAAAAACAATCATATATTTCAAAAACCTTCCATCACAAAAATAATCCCAACATACTAATTTTTCAGCTGGATTCAATTTTTACTATTAAGAACAAATCGTCTAAAACATTATTTTGTCGAGTCATTTTAAGCACTAAACATATTGGGCACTGAAGGCTAAGATAAGAAAATCAAAGAAAAGGTATTAATAAAAACCTCGTTTAATCACAATAAAATAAAAACCAACCATTTTAAATACCATTTGTAACTCTTAATCAAAATAGTCACAATTTATTTTGTGTATTTGTGCTTTAATTAACTACTAACTTATTATTTTCTTATTACCAAGATTGAGCCTGTAATTTATGATTATATTGAAATCATGCAGTATTTAGGTTTGTAGATTTTTTGTATTATGACCATTGTATTAATAGACTCACTACGATAGTTATGTTCAGTTACACTACACTATTAAATATTCCACTAATATAGCTAACAGACACAAACACACACATAATAATAATGATATATATATATATATATATATATATATATATATAT
>JABUQX010010176.1:50000-55000 GCA_015478945.1 Trachelipus rathkii | reverse complement strand
AACCCCTTAAGTAATTTCACTGCTGGGATTGAATCTGGGCCCTAGCAGATGTCCGCGTAAGTGTTTGACGACCACGCCACGATGGACTAAAAGAAGAGCGCGAGAAATGTTCCTGCAGTGAAATATACCACCCACAAACAGGAACCACGACGCACTCTTCCCGTCCACACTCAGGCGTAGGGTCAAACAGGGCACCGCGTAGAGTGAAATACCTATTAACCGGGAATATATGTATGATAAGACAACTGCTTCAAATTCATCGCAGTGTGATAGGTATTGAAAAATAACCCCTTAAGTAATTTCACACTGCTGGGATTGAACCTGGGCCCTAGCAGATGTCCACGTAAGTGTTTGACGACCACGGCCACACCCTAGTGTGGACGGAAGAGTTGCGTCGTGTTCCTGTTTTGCCAGTGGGTGTTATATTCACTTGCAGGAACATTTCTCGCGCTCTTCTTTTAGTCAATCGTGGCGTGGTCTGTCAAACACTTACGCGGACATCGCTAGGCCCAGGTTCAATCCCAGCAGTGTGAGGAATTTACTTAAGGGGTTATTTTTTTTTTCAATACCTATGACACGTGCAATTTGAATTTGTAGCAGTTGTCTTATCATATATATATATATATTATATATATATATATATATATATATAATATATATAATATATAATATATAGTATATATATTATATATATATATATATTATATATAATATATATTATATTATTATATATATATTCATAAACAATAAAAATATACCTATATTTTTAGCCCCTCTTCCCCCCTTTTTTTTTTTAAAAAAATGAAATTTTTTCCCATTTTATTCTACCCATAAACATGTGACTTCACAGCTCATTTCCGCAGCCCTGATTATAATTATTGGCAGTATCGACGGAATCGGCAGCAGCAACGCCCTCGATAAAATGTTGGCTATGTGCTTACTCTTATCTAATAAAACATTAAAAATGAGTAGGATATACCGTTTGCGTGAGTGCTAATCAATTAACAAAAAGTGGTAACATTTCAAATCTTAAACAGGATTATGCAACAAATTATATATATATATATATTATATATAATATATATATATATATTATATATTATATATATGAAAGCTTTCTAATAAAACATAAAAAGATAGATATACGTATGTGTATATAATAATATATATATATATTATATATATATATATATATATATAATATATATATATAATATATATATATAATATATATTATTATATAATATAATATATATATTATATATATATATATATATATATATATATATATATAAACTTTATACAGGGATTAATCAATTATTTTCTTTTCTTCTTTTTTTTGTACTAGTGTATACAAAATATTAATCTCAAAGGAAATGCAAAATATAAACCTTACGACATACCAAATTCCATTTCAGAACATTTTGCATTAAAACTACAATTACGTAAAGCTTAATTAACGCCAGCGGCACAGTCAAGTCACACTGAGCCGCAAATGCTCAGGAAAGTATTTTTTTTTTTTTTTAAATAATTATTAGAACGAGAGTCTTTGGAGAATGATGGATAGTTATTCCATTAGCAATAATGCATGTCATTAATCTATATTCATTTAAGGCTAAGCAAACCAATGCATGAGCAGAGGTCTCACGTTCTAATGTAAAAACTCTCATTCAAACAATGTATTTATCCCTTTCCTGGAGCATGGGCAAACCGCTTTTGTTAATGTAGCTTAAACAAGCCACTCCAGTAAAGAGATACACAAATATCTCTCCTACAGCAATTATATATATATATATATATATATATAATATATATATAATATATATTATATAATATATATATATATATAATATATATAGTATATATATATATATATATCATATATAAAATATAATATATATATATATATATTACTAAGAACTCGAACTAAACTCACCTTGCCAGATGTCAAATGTCGTTGGGAAGATAGTGATGGAGGTGTCGAGTATGGTTTGGTTTTCTGTTTTCTGTCCATAGCTGGTGAAAGCCTTGGAGTAGGGCCTGGTGAAGCTCCTCTCGAAGAAGGAGCTCGTCCCATATATGGACCATTAAGTCTTGGTGAAAACTGACCCGGAGATGAATCCAGATGGGGACGATTGGAATAATGTGAAAGGTTCTGTTATTAAAAAAACAAGTCGGGTGGAATTTTTATGCCAGCTTTTATCAAAATTTGGAAATTATTAATACTATGAATTATCAAGTAACAAAACCATGGGTTTAATGAGGAGTGTGGGAGGAAGGTGAAATGGGTAGTGGATCAGAGCCCATTTAAAATTATAATAAACTTTATACATGGTGCAAAAGGCTGCAAACTCCCTAGAATAGCTTTTCAGAAGCTTAAATTAAGGAATATTTTTCAAAATACTTTGATGCTAAGCCTAAAAACAAAACATTCTAAAATAAAAAAACTTACAACAGAATCCAAATCTGGTAGAGGATTCGGCATCGGTTGAATGAACTGGACATGAGTTAAATCTGGTAAAGACCCCCCTCCTGGTCCTGCTCCTGGGCCTCCTACTGAACTTCCAGCAGTAGTTGGAATAGCTTTTGCAGAACTTCTGCTAACATGATTGTACCTGAAATTTCAAACTTTATCAATATTGACAAACCATTCTTTATTTTTTCAAATATTCACGGCTAAAGGGCCGAGAACTTACTGGGACAAAAAAAAATAATAATAATAATAAAAAAAAGTGTTTTCAATAACAATTTTCATATTACAACGTAAATTAAAGCTGTTTTCGTTTTAGCATTTGTGCTAAAAATGCTCAAATTTGCGTTCGTTTTCGTCAACCTTAGCGCAAAATCGTAAAAATATGCTCACCAAACGTAAAAAATAACCCTAATTCTCTGTAATATAGAATAAAATTCTGTATAAAATAGCAACTGTACAAAATTAAAGAAATTTCTTACGTTTGATGAGCATTTTTAAACGATTTTGCGCTAAAGTTGACGAAAACGAACGAAAACTTTAGCCTTTTTTTTTTTAGCACAAATGCAAAAACGAAAACGGCTTTAAATAAAGAAAAAAATTACCATCAACATTTAAAAATTTTAACTTTATGCATTTCTTGTATGGGAAAACATTCATAATAGATCCCACTTTAAAACAAGTTGTGATATACATTTTTTATTCTTTAACTGATTTTCCATCCAGTATCCAAAACTCCATCAATTTCTCTAACATTCTTTTTCATATTCCCATCTCTCCCTTTTTGACACAATTCTTTTAACTTACTTCTTCCCTCGTTTATACAAAATTCTGGACATATATTAGCAGTGTCATTTTTATTTAGATACTGCATATTTTAAAATACTTCCAAATCAATCAGATTTTTTTCATACAACTTTTTTTTTTTTGGAATCCCTTACCTCTCCATTCCTAATCTAAGTTCTCCAAATATTTCTGTCAATCAATCCTGGAGAACCATATCTTTAAAGATTCTTTTTATGATCATGGGTACTAGTTTGAATTTTCAATTTCTCTTTAATAAACAAAGTTATAAACAATTGTTGTTGTGATCAACACTAATCGGCACACTATAACATAACATCCCTTCTTCAATTCTTTAATCATGTGACCTCCTCCTATTTTATCTGCCAGCTCTTTAATATCTGAAAATAAAGTCTAAGATAGACCCCTACTCTTTTTCTTCGACTTTTAAATACTTTCTCAATTATTCAAAATTCTATGTTGTCTTATCTTTTTCAGTAAATCAACCAACTTAACTAGAATCACCTGCAGCCCTATTTTTCATTTTCCTAGTATATCTCTTATCTATTGCCTACGTATCTTCATATTTTCAATCTTCCGCTAGCTTTATTCTGATTTCCAGACCTGGGAAAATCTAAAACTTTCTTGTTTAAATATAACTGGTCCTCTATTTCACTTCTTTAATTTTCACGCTTAAACTACTCACAAAACATGACTTAAGTTTCCATCCTTCTCTTGGCATTGCTGTATATATGCTCTGATACCACAGAGAAATATAAGTAAATTTACATAAACACAAACCACCAATTAACTTACCTTACGAGTAATGGTACCCTTATGTAAGGGTAAGGGAGATAAGGGGAACTGTAGGAATTATAGGGGAATTAGTTCATTGAGTATTGTAGGGAAGATATGTGCTGGTATTTTAGTTGAAAGAGTGCATTGAATGACTGAAGGACCGATTGGTGAAGAACAAGGTGCGTTTAGGAGTGGTAGAGGATGTGTGGATCAAATCTTTACATTGAAACAAATGACAGAAAATGAGGGAGAAGAATAAATTGTATTTAGGTTTTATGGATTTGCAACAGGCGTATGATAGGATTAATAGGGAAGCTCTATGGCAGGTGTTAGTAATATATGGTGTTGGTGGTAGGCTTCTGAATGGAATCAAAAGTATGTATGACGATAGTGAAGCTGTGTAAGAATAAAATGGTGTCGAAAGTGATTTTGGTTTAATATAATAGCGGAGTTGAGGCAGGGATGTTGTTATGTCTCCTTGGTTATTCAAACTGTATATGGATGGGGTTATGAAAGGATTTGAGGTGGGTGGCAGGAAAATGGTGTTAGAATGATTGAAGAATGGAGGTGAGTGGAGGGTGCCCTACCTATTATATGCGGATGATTTGGTTGTGTGTGGTGAATCTGAAGAGAGTTTGAGAGGATTGGTAGAGATTTGGCAGGGTGTGTAAAAGGAGGAATTGAAGTAAACGTATGATAAGAGTAAGGTTATGGTTGTGGGACTGAGGACAGTCCTCGGTTTGTAGTTAAATTTTTATATGATGAGCAGCTGGACCAAATGTTGAGTTTAAATATTTTAGGATATATATGATGGATGGAAGAGGGAACGGATGATGCAGAGTGTAGTAGGAAAGTTGTGAATGGCTGGAAGGTGGCTGGTGCAATTAAATCGTTGGTGGGTGTAAAGGGACTAAGTCTTGAGGAGCTTAGGGTCTTACAGAGGTTATGT
>JABUQX010010176.1:5000-40000 GCA_015478945.1 Trachelipus rathkii | reverse complement strand
CTGCCAGAAAATTAAAGGTAGAAGGTGAGGTCTTGGCAGTTCCTCATAAAAAAAAAAGGGGGAAAGTTTTGTCTGCAGATCTATATATAAAATAGTTGTCAATTTTTTCAAAGATGATGAATTCAATTGTCTTTGTCCTGGTTTTAAAAAGGACTATGTTTCAGTGAGAATTGTAAATGAAAAGGTTCTGAAACAATGGTGCTTACTTTGCAATGAAGATGTTTACTGCTTATAATAGTAAATTTGGTCCTGAGGTGGGCTTTTCAAAATTTTGTGAATTAAAGCCAAAATGGTGTGTAACAGCTGGCTAATCTGGAATGCACTTAGTTTATGTGTGGGTGATTCACCAAAATGTAAAGCTGATGTTTGGAAGTAGCATTATTACAGAAGATTATAAACTTTTGATTTCAAAAACTGTATGTGACAGTCAAAATACTGCATGCTTAATCGATGTGAAAAATGTTGTGGCAAAAATTTACTTGAGACTTATTTCTCACAGGTTTACAATGATTTTGATCCAGAAGAAACAGTTGAATTTAAGCAGTGGGTACAAACAGATCGTGCATCACTTAATACAAAACAGTTGATACTTGAGGATTTCATTGCAAAATTGGTAACAAAAATCACTGATCTTTCAGTTCATCATTACATTTCAAATCATCAGTCTCAGTATCTTAAAACTGTTAAAAATATTTTACATCCTGGTGAAATTGTTGTTAATGGATTTTTCTGAAAACTACCCTTTTGTGGTCCAAGATGCAATTCAAGGATTTCACTGAGAAAATAGTCAGGCAATTAAGCACCCTTTTGCTGGCTACTTTCTTGATCTTAATCAGCAGGTCAAGTGCATGAGTATCTGCATAATCAGTGATAGCTTAAAGCATAGTACTGTTGTTGTTCATGTTTTTTTAACAAAGTTAACTGACTACTTAAAGAGAACACTTATGAACTAAAATATATAACATACTTGAGTGATGGTTCAACTGCACAATATAAAAATTACAAAAATTTTTGCTAAGCAAATTCTCAGTTGTAGATAAAGAGTGGTTGCAATTTGTTTTATCTGATCTTTATAACTTCATCAAATCATTTTCAATCAGACCATAGATCATAAGCTCTATATCGTTTCGATAATTAATTTTTTGTAGATATCAGAGTAGGAGTAATAATTAAGGCATAATCGGTTATCAGTGTGCTTAACATGTATTCTAGTTGAGATACTTTAGTTATTATTAATTTTAATTTTAAATCTAGGATAATCATCAGTTTGAATCAACAGATGCAAATAGAATGTGTAAGTAGGGTTTCAAATGACTACATCATTCGTTGCTAATGTTTCTAAATCACATGAGAAAGAACATGGTTTCAACATGCAAGTGTTTGATCTTCAGCCAGGACAATATGTTGCTTGTTTATATGATAATCACTGGTGGATTGGCAACATTTGTGATAAATCAGTTGAACAATGTGATGAGCTTGTCAATTTCAGGCATCCACATGGTACTGCAAATTGCTTTTCTTGGGCTATAAATTGGGACACACACTGGATTCCTGAACATGTACTTGCAGTCCTTCCTGTGCCAACCATCACATACATTGGTTGAAATTACACTTTCAAAGAATCTCCATTAAATTGTTAATGAACATTTCTCACAAGGTGCTATCCACGCTCTGACATACAAACTGGCGCACATCATGGCTCTAAGTGTTTTCAGTTCTATTTGGAATTTATCGTACGTGTGTTTGTTTGTGTTGTGATTTCGGGGCTTGTGGATTCCATTAAGATTGTGATCGATTCAGTATAGTGAATAACCCATGGTGGAGGGTTGGAAACTCGTGGTGTCAGAAACCCACATACCCTTCGGCTAGATTTTACAACTGGCTACTGGCTCTCGACCTCCTTCGGTGATCCGGTGGATGTTGCATATTTGGGGGTTAGGGGGGGTTTTGGGTTTGGGCGATGGTTCACATGTAAAGACAATTTGAGCAAGGTTAACTTACAATATGAGAAGTTTTTATCCTACTTTTTGATAATTTTTTTTTTATTTTGGGTTAAATAACAACAACTAGATGTCAGAAGCGAGTTGAGTGTTCATTGAACGAGGATGTAGTCTCTGGGTCTGAATATGTTTGTGTAAATAAGTCAAGAACATTGTGTTGGGTGCTTCTCTTCGCATTGCTTTAGTTTGTAAATGTTTATAAATTGGGACTAAAAAAATAATTTGATGAGCTAAGTATTAGTGTCTATAATATCTCATAAGGAAGGTATTATGGGTGCTGAAACTTTTACAAACTAATAAAATGCAACTGTTTAATAGAGCTGTTAAGTATGAATCCGTGAAAATGTTTTGCTCAGGAACTGTGGCATATCACATTTTGGTCAATTTTTTAAAAACTGCATTTTTCCTGACTTTGTCTTAAATTTGCTAAAACACTATGCAACTTTCACCCTTTAAATTTTCAGATTATGTTTAATGGACAAAGGTCCATAGATTCATACATTTTCATAACCACCACTACTTTAATAATTTTCTCAAAATTAACACTCAAAGTTGGTGACTTGTGTCATTTGACATTTTCAACATTTTGTGGGGGGGACTCAAGGGCCCCTATTTCTCTTGGAAATAGGTCCTGGGACCTAAAATTGAGCAAATCTTAGTGTCTAGGGCATAGAAACATGTGTACCAAATTTTATTAGAATTGAAGATGGGCAAGTAGGGTTCGCACTGTGGTACATCATCCTTCACCAAGCTAAATTATTAAAGCAATTCTGCTTAGTAATAATTCTGTTCAGAGAAGAATTGATGAGATGGCTGATAAAATTGAAGAAACCTTATGTAACATACTAAAAACTCAACAATTTGGTTTACAGTTAGACGAGTCTTCTCTACCTGGCGATGAATCATTACACTTAGGTTATGTGCGTTTTCTTAAGGATTCAAAAGTTGTTCAAGAGTTAGTTTTTGCAGAGGAGCTTGAAACAGACACCAAAGGAGAATCAGTGTTTTCCACTGAAGAGTAGTATTTCAAAAAGAAAAAAATTCCAATGAGAAATATTATTGCTTGTGCAACTGATGGCACACCAGCACTAACAGGGCATTAATGAGGGTTTCTAGAATTTTTAAAGTCATACCCAATATTCTTACAGTGCAATGTGTCATTCATAGGCAACATTTAGTTGCAAAGAACTTAAGTGACCAACTTAATAAATCCCTTGTTATTGTTATCACACCAATATATAAAATTAAATCTCATTTTCTTAATTCCTGATTATTTCAACAGCTCTGCATCTCTAATGACAAAGAATTTGAATGTCTGTTGCTACATACTGAAGTTTGATGGCTATCAAGAGGCGATTGCTTAAAACAATTTTATTCTCTCTGTAATTGTCACTGAATTTTTTTTGAGTGAAGAAGTCAAGGCCTGCAAATGTAATATTGCATATGTGACTGATTTATATAGTAAACTCAATGACATGAATTTGCAGCTGCAAGGCATATAAATCTTCTTAAAGCAAAATCAGTATTTGCTCATTTATTGCAAAGCTTTCAGTATTCAAACAAAATATTGGTTGTAGGGAGCTGTCTCAGTTTCTGAATATGGCACAGCTGAAAATAGATGATAATTCCATATTAGATGACCTCCTCCTGAATTTTTTGTGACCATTTGAACTTATTGCACAAGGATATGAAGAACAGATATCAAGATCTTGTAAATCTCCAAGTAGCAGGTTGGTTAATCAATCCATTTTCTGACTTATGCACAAATGAAATGGAATCCACTATGCAAATGGAATCAATTGATTTACAAAATGACTTTGAATTAAAGCCCCCCCCCCCCCTTTAAACAATCATACCAGGGATTTTGGCTACAAAATATTACTGAAAAGTACTCAAGTTGTGGGAAGCTGTCAAAATTTTTTTCATTGCTTTCCCAACTTCTTATATGGCAGAGCGCAATTTTAGTCCTGTCACTGAACTGATAACCAAGCAGAGAAACAGCCTACAAGTCATCAAGAGCTGTGATTTGTGACTTCTTTTAAGCAGCATTGAACCTTATAGCTATACTAAATTTTGTGAGTAAACACCAAAGTCCACCACCACATTAAATATATAAGTATAACCTTAGTTAAGTTATCAAATATAACATTTTATTTGCTTAATATTTTGAAACATGTGCCTTTATAAATAACTTAACTAGTCTGTCTTTTCAACATACTTTTAATACAAGAATCTAATTTTGAATTTTGTTAGATAAAATCAGGTTAATCAAATCTGTTTACATAAGGTAAAACAAGACTTCACAAACATAGCAGAGATCACCAACAAATTGGAATAGCAGAAAGATAGTTGTTCAAAAACAAATAAAAATATTTCTGTTATTTTGAATTAGATTTTAATTTTTATTTTTTTAACTTTATAGTGGTTTACATTGGTAGTTCAAGTTTGGTAATGGGCAGTGAAAAGGAACAGATGGGTGCTCCTCCAAAAACGGTTGGGAAACACTGATATAGCCTATTAAATGATGAAAAAATTGTTCTTCATATCTTGGACAAGATTGACAGGCCGTAGTTAATTACAGGTATGCTAGTACACAGGTGACAAACCTCGAGAAAAACAAAATAATGATGGCAATAATGCACAATACGAAGGAGTGCCAAAATCGCCTCTGCAATGAAAAGTTTTAACATTATGAGCTTTTATTTGGAAACTAGGCTTCTTTGCCATGTTGATGAAGTTAAAAAACAAAAAGAAATATGTTCTTACTATAATATGCAGCTGATTTTGAAGGAAAAAAGATGCGACAGCTGTATATTTGAGATAAAAGGGTGACAAATAAAAATATTTCAAATTGAGAAATTCAAATAAAACAAGGAAGGTGTAGATAAAATAATCAAATTGCTAATCCCAGTGGAAAGGGCCGTAACTTGATTAAAAAATTACTTTTCCCACATACGGTACTCTTGAAGATGTACAGCAGTTTTATCATTTTCAAGTATCTTATAAATAAAAATTGTTTAATGAAATCTATACAATATTCCATAAAACAGATATTGAAAACCCTTAATCCTGGAACAATTTACTCTCAGAAGTTTATAGCCATTTTTAATTAGTAGTGATCAGAAAAAACAAGGTCATTCATATTCTAGGTTCATTTCACAAAAAAAAAAGGAAGTGCTAACTGAAACTAATATATATATATATAATATATAAGTTATATATTATATATATACTTATATATACTATATATATATATTTTTTATATATATATCTATCTATATTATATATATATATAATTTACTTATATTAATATTATATATATATATATATATATATATATATACAGGATTTTTTATCCATATCCTAATGCAAGCTAAGAGAAAAATGCTCCTGGGTACCAAAAAAATTTTGTGGATTATGAAAGCTTATGATAAATTTGAAAGTTGGCATGATAATTATGTTGGCCTCTTCAAGTTTGATAAGTGGACTACTAAAAAAAAAAAATAAAATTTAATTCAGGAAATGGTTGCATGGAATATTAAGTCACATGAATGAGATTTAAAATTTAGATTTGTACATTTTTTTAGTTATTAACATTATTTTAATTAATTTGTTAGGCCTATTAACTTATTATATAATCATACTACAGTATACCAACAAATAAGTTGAATATAATATTTCCCTTAAGAAAAGATCTAAACTTTATCATACATTCTTTAAATATTAAAGTATTCTTTGCCTCGCCTACTTCATAAAGTGTGATAAAACAAAGTTCTGGTCAATTGGAATATAATTAAAACAAACCCTCTTAAGATTATTTAATACTTTGTGGATCTATAACTTTTTTTTCCTACAAAACATCAGTCATTTTTGCTTTTTTTTATCTAGACTTCATTACAACTTATTTAGAGTACATGCCATGAATTTTTTTAAAAATCAGTGTTGCCATGGTTGCCATTTAATAATGAAATAATAGGTCCTATAAATAAATATTTCAATAGAAATATTTTAAAACTTTTTCCACTTTGCATATGAATATTAAACTCCCATTAATATTATCAAAGAATATATATTTAAATGTTAAAAAAATATTGTACCAGTCCATTAATATTATAAAAGAATATATACCGTATATTTTTAAAAATATACAGTATAAATATTAATATATTAGTATATAATTATGGTTTCATTTATATATCATATATATATATAGTATCCTATTCTTCCAGAAGTGAAAGTTCTATAACTACTTCTCTAAAATATATATATATATATATATATATATATATATAGTAATATTATGATATATATATATTATTATATATTATATCATTTATATATATAATATATTATTAATTTATACTATGCTCATGGAAAGTTGCTGGGATAACCTGTGAAATTTTTGCCTATTTATTTGGTGGTTGGGATTTTCGTAGACATGTTATTATGGTTAGCTGATATGTTTCGTGTCTTAGGGCGTGATCTAGGGTGGTGGTTTAAGGTTGTCTGTGTGAGTTAGGAGTTTCTGATGGGTGATAACTTGTGTTTCGGCTTGGCCAGAGTTCAGTATGTTTGATGTTACGCTAGGTCTTTGCATAAAAAAAAAAAACTATTTTTATGAAGTTGGTACATTTATTCATTTTTGTATTATTTTACAGGTAATGGTATAAATATTTAGTATTTACGATGGGATAGAAAAAAACTTGGAAAAGACAGTAGAGGGGCTATTATTACTTTACATAAATGTGGTAAATCCCAATGAGAAATAGCTAAGCAATTAAATATTTTGAAAAGCTGGGTTAATTTTTGGATTTTATGTGCTAAGAACAGTAATGGCGCTGCAACCCCAAGCAATAAAAAATAATCTGGCAAGCCTAGAAAAACATGCTTATATACAGATGTGATTATGGAATGCTTGCAATGAATAACCCAGCAATAACTGAAAAAGAAATAAAACTAAATATAAAATTTTTATTATCTGATGTTTCTAAACGAACTATACAAGAATGACTTCAAAAGGATCTTGAGTTACCATCCCACCATGTTGCAAAGAAACCCCTCATCACTGAAGCCATGAATAAAAAACGAGTTGCATTTAGTAAAATATACCTTAATTGGACCGTTGGTGACTGGAAAAAGGTACTATTTAGTGAGTTGGCATTTCAACTCAAAAGCTCAAATAGGATGTACCCTAAATACACTATGAAAACTATGAAACACCTTGCATGTGTCATAGTTTGGGGTTGTTTCGTAGTAAAGAGCGGGAAACCTGTACTTCTTTCTTAAAAACACAACCATGAACGATATTTATCAATGCTTCAGGAAAAACTTCTACATGCAATTTCAATCCATGAAACAAGAACGTTCATGAATGATGGTGCACCATGCCACAGGGCCAAAACTGTTACAAAATGGCTTGATAATGATAATCACAGAATTTTGGAATGGCCTGGCAATAGCCTGGATCTCAATCCAATTGAGAATTTATGGCATATCATAAAAGATAATCTTCAATACTGGCTCAATTGAGAAGTTACAGGAAGCCATAAAAAATGTATTATGTAAGGAAATATCTGTGGAAGTTTGTCAAAACCTGATCGAATCTATGCCAAAGCGTCTAAAGAATGTCAACAAAGGTAAGGGAAAGATACCGTAATTAAATACTAATGTATGGGGCATGTACTCATTAAACTTGGTTTCTTATATTAGGATTACAATTTTCAATGGTGTCTGTAAACTTTTCGCTGGCACTGTATATATATTGATCAAATTTTACAGCAATGTTAATCAATCTTGGTTATATTTAGTTCTATGGCAACAACAATCCATATAGGTTAAGTTGAGGCTTAAGGCTTCTAGATCAGTTTAGGACCCTCTAGTTCAGGTTATGATAAGATTTGTTAAGTATGTACAGATTTGATAAGGACCTATATATATATATATATATATATATATATATATATATATATATATATATATATATATATATATATATATATATATATATATTTATATATATATATATACTTAACAAAACTTATCATAACCTGAACTAGTTTCTTATTTTTTTTTTATTGTATTGGCCTATAAAACTTTTTAAAAATATTTTTATTTTTATTTTTTTTAATTATTATTTACAATATTTAATTGATTTATTAATAATCATAAAATAAAAAAATTAGACAGAAATCATTATCAATATATAATTAATCCCAACAAAAAAAAAAATGAAATTAATCGCCTTTTTTCTTTTTTGTTATTTTATTTTTCTATTGAAGATACACATTTAAAATATACGTAAATCCCTAAAAAAAAAAAAATAATAATTTTTTTATACCATTTTCTTCATTTAAATATAGTTTTAAGTTATTACATAATGGGCTCTCACCTGAACTAGACTATTGCCTATTTTGTACATTAAATGTTTATAGTTTTAATACAGTCTAGTATAATTTAGACTAGAAAACTCTCCACAATTATCCAAAACGGTCTTATCCACTTCATTAGACTATTTACTAATCATTTATATACATTTTATATTCCTAGTATTCAATAGAGTAAAAATAATGAGTTACTGTGAAGAACTATAATATTTACCCTTCATTATAATACATTTGCAGATTTTCTGAAAGTTTGGTCAAGTTGGAAGCAAGGTACATATCTATATAATCTCCAAATTTTAAAAGGATTACATTTTAGGGCCTGCATTAGTTTTGAAATACAACTTATCATCGAATAACTTCAATAACAAACCTACATATTTAAGAATTAGCATGATTACTCATTTAATTCAACCACATAAGGAAATCTTTGTTTACTAACAATGCAAAATCTTCCATTATTTACATTTTATAAATGTACGCCAAATAATATTCACTTCATTAAACACTCTGAGACAATCGTGAACTAGCCTGGTTCATCCAGGTTAGTTTCCAGATTATTTAAGCCCAAGAAGAATACTGAAAAACTGTCATAAAATAAAATTAAGGCATAAACCTTTCAGGTACAACCTCATCTGTTAATGAGGTATTGCACACCTATAACGGGTGTCATGCGAAGTGCTTACCTGAGACCTCAAGGAACTGACTTCTTGCATTATTTCTTCGTATGCAGCAGTTCCTTGTGCGGCCCGTTCATTTATAAGGGCAATTTTTTCCTGAAATTTTCTTGGAGTGGCCGCCATCTTGAACAATCATTTGAAGAAGTTTGTTATGTTCCAGTAATTTGAATCGATGTCAAATAAGTAACAGAACTTCTTCTAAAACAAATTCAGGATGCATTCGCCTTTCTTGTTTTAAAAAATACAGTTATTAATATTTTCCTTACAAAAAAAAACCGGCAATATGATTAATTCAAAAATCCGAACATAATGGGAAAAGAGAATCTATTGAGAAACATTGGGAACAAGTAAGATTATATAATATATTTTATAATCCAGCATTTTACATTTAATCCTATGAGAATTCTAGTATTTTTACTTTCATTTGATGTAAAATCACCCGCTACAAAAGATTTTTACAACTTTTTATATAAAATTTTTTGTTAAAATAACAAAGTATGAAAATAAAAAATATGAAAGCTCTCTCTCTCTCTCTCTCTCTCTCTCTCTCTCTCTCTCTCTCTCTCTCTCTCTCTCTCTCCTCTCTCCATCTTCTCCTCTCTCCTCTCTCTCTCTTCTCTCTCTCTCTCTCTCTTCTTTCTCTCTCTCTCTTCTCCTTCTCTTCTTCTTATATATCATCTCTCATCTATATCTATTTCTCTCTCTCTCTCTCTCTCTCTCTCTCTCTCTCTCTCTCTCTCTCTCTCTCTCCTCTCTCTCTCTCTCTCTCGTCTCTCGGAGCACTCTCTCTCTCTCTCTCTCTCTCTCTCCTCTCTCTCTCCTCCTCTCTCTCCTCTCTCTCTCTCTCTCTCTCCTCTCCCCTTCTCCTCTCACTCTCTGCTCTCTCTCTCTCTCTCTCTCTCTCTCTCTCTCTCTCTCTCTCTCTCTCTCTCTCTCTCTCTGACGCAATATAGTGCAAATTTTCTTAATAACAATAATTTTTTAATATATTATAAATCATTAATATTTTATAATATAGAGAACAATAAATAAGAAACGGCGATTTTAATTATTAAATATTAATTAATATAATAAAGCACAAAATTTAAAACTAACAATAAATAATTACTTTTTCCAAAAATATATTTTAACATCATACACTGAGAATCCTGTGTAACTTATATGAATACAAAAATAAGTAATAAACAGAAAACATCAAGTAAAATTACATATAGTGACAGACAAAGGAAAGAGATTTCGAAGATGCAGTGGAAGGTGTCCTTGAAAAGTGTGCATGAAATCATAAAAACTAGAACGTTACGCAAACTTAAGCGTTATTTTGATATCCGAGACTCTCATTGATTCTCATGAATTAAAAGTGAATACAAGTCTCTTATTATATATATATATATATATATATATATAATATATTATAATATATATATAATATATATATATATATATATATATATATATATATATATATATATATATATATATATATATATCATATATATTATATATATTATAGAGAGAGAGAGAGGAGAGAACGGAGAGAGAGACGAGAGAGAGAGAGATAGATAGATAGGAAGATAGATTGATATGGTAGGATAATAGATAGATAGATAGATAGAGATAGATAGATAGATAGATAGATGGAGTATATAAATATATTGACAGATAGATTAGATAGAATAGATAGATAGATAGATAGATAGATAGATATTGATAGATAGATAGATACATAGATACATAGCATGATGTATTTAATTCTTTATTTGCGGATTACTGGGTTAAATAAAATGTGATTACATTTTCATATTTGAAAGAGAGATGAGAGAGAAGAGAGAGAGAGGAGAGAGAGGAGAGAGATGAGAGGAGAGAGAGAGAGAGAGAGATGAGAGAGAGAGAGAGAGAGAGAGAATAGATAGATAGATAGATAGATAGATAGATAGATAGATAGATAGATAGATAGATAGATAGATAGATATATAGATAGATGCATAGATAGATAGATAGATAGATAGATAGATAGATAGATAGATAGATAGATAGATAGATAGATAGATAGATAGATAGATAGATAGATAGATAGATAGATAGATAGATAGATAGATAGATAGTCTTTAGTATATATTTTTTTATTTCGTATACTGGGTAAAATAAAAATATATTACATATTTCAAAACATAATTAACATAATTTAAAACACATACCAAATCTCTCAATATTATCCTAAAGGATACTCTCTATTTTGTACAAACTTTATTCTCGCTTTGAGAGCATCCAAGTCGTTATAAAACAAACAACTCCATATTTTAATACAAATGTGTTTTTCAATATCCTTTACTAGAATAACCCTTTTCCATATTACATTTTTATAATAAAATTGCATGGTTTCCAAAAAATAACACTGGCCAACAAAAAAAAATTTTTTTTTTGCTGCCAAGGATATTTTATCGAATTTATAGTATATCGGGTGTGATAATTTCAGAAATGACATTAGTTTTCCAAGAATGGCTCTAGTTCTTGAGATACAGGGTGTTCCAGATTTACTCTTATACAAATATCTTTTTTAATGCATATTTTACAGTAATATCGTTTTATTTCTTTTTAAGGGGCTTGACCTTTATAGTATACTTTATTTTTTCTATTTTCAGAACACTATGAGTACTTCACGAAGAGCCTGTTTGAATAACCCCAATATATTCTGCTACATCTGTGATGAATATTGCCAGGAGAACCAAAGAAAAAATATTACTAACTTTGTGAAGCAAGCATATCTGGCATACTTTGGAATGAAACTCGGGGACCAAGATAAGTCTTGGGCTCCCAGTATGGTCTGTAAAACGTTGTGTCGAAAATCTATGTCAGTGGAAAAATGGACGAAGAAAAGGTTTAAAATTTGGTGTGGCCTATGGTATGGCGGGAGCCAAAGAATCACCCCAGTGACTGTTATTTTTATTTGGTTAATGTGAAAGGTATCAATCGTTACAAGAAACGCAAATTTGAGTATCCGAATTTGGAATCAGCAAGGCGACCTGTGCCACACTTCGACGATGTCCCCATCCCAGTGTTCACTACACTTCCAAGACTAGCATTGTCTGAGAAGAAGATATCCAGGATTTGGTGCACACGTGCAGATAGTGCTATTGAATATGAAGAAAGTACTTGTTCTACGCAGCAACAGTTCTCCCAGGGAAGAGATCAATGATTTACTACGAGAGTTAAGGTCTCTTCCAAGCAAGATTTCCTGAGCTTAGCATCCTAGACTAATGAAAAAGAACTATCTCAAGGCCGAAATGTAAAATAACCTTTTTTCGGACAAGAGAGGTAGTACTTCTTCCATATGTCATTTGAAGAAGAAGACCTAGTATACTGTAGGAACATCCCTGGACTCCTACTCCAAATGGGGTTACCTAGAATACCGACCAGAAGAGTTGGCTGATTGTTTATGGATAGTTTTAACGAGAAGCTTGAAGGTGGTTTTATTGTACAATGGCCGAATAGTTTATCATCGATGTCCAATAGGCTCACTCAACAAAACTGAAAGAGGAATATTGAAAATATAAGAATGATCTTGCAGAAGCTTAGATATATGAACACCAGGTGGTCTATATGCGCTGATTTGAAGATGGTCAACATCTACTTGGGCAGCAAAGCGGATGATACTAAGACCCTTGTTTCATATGCTTGTGGATAGTTAGGGCTAAGAAGACCACTGGGAAAAGTTTGTATGGCCTGCTAGGGAAATATGACTGTAGGTGCATGAAATATCATTAAAGAACCACTGTTGACAGGGGAAAAATTATTTGCCCACCACTCCACATCAAACTAGGGATGAAGCAGAAGCAATTTGTTAGGGGCCCTAGACAAAGATGGTGAATGTTTCAAATATATTGGCAGATTTTTTTCCAGGGTTTGAGTATGGAGAAACTCAAGCTGGAATCTTTTAGCGGCCCTCAAATTCGCCAAATCATTCAAGGATGACATTTCATAAATTCCAATGACTGATATTGAAGCATCTGCCTGGAAAAGTTTTGTCTTTGGTTTGTTCAAGAAACTTTTTGGGCAACCATTAATCTGCCAACTATGTAGAACTCGTACCAAAAATGCTTTCAGACTTCAAAAAATTTGAAATGCTAATATGAGCATAAAAGTTCACTTTCTACATAGTCACTTAGATCGGTTCCAGATAATCTAGGATGTTATAGGAGGAACAAGAGGGAGAGGGTTAAAAGAAGATTTCAAGGTGCATGGAAGAAAGGTACAAGAAGATGGGATACACACATGATGATGAAAGACTATTGTTGGAGCCTTCAACGTGATTGTCCACATTCTGCTCACAGAAGACAATCATATAGACAGCGATTTGTAATGCATTAATTGTGATTTCATTGTACTGAATTGAATGTTTTGACCTATTAGCATTTTATGTACTTACTCATTAACAATTTGGTATATATATCTTTCGTGTTTTTTTTTTGTGAATTACGTTACAACCTAACATAAATTGTTGTTATTAATGTATTTTTGTGACCACCCTGTATCTCAAAAACTAGAGCCAATCTAGGAAAACGGAGGTCATATTCGGAATCAGGGCAACAAGTTACCTATAAAATGACCTTCAAATGTTTTGCCGCAAAATCTTTGTTGGCCAGTGTAATCTATATACAGTAAATAATTTCAAATAGCTTAATTAATGATCGAATATTAGCTATTCCAATGAATTACAAATTGAATGATTATTACTCCTACTCGGAATTTCTCCAATAAAATTAATAGCATTGTGAAAACAAACCTCAAGCTGTCTATAAACCTGACTAATATTATATTTATATTTATATTACATATTTATATAAATTAACTCCATAAATTGGCATACAGTATAATTTCAATAAAAAGAGAATAATATCCGATCTAAACAGCGCAAAATCCTCTTAAAATATATAACATTAAATTTACTTAGAAATTTATTCCTAGCTCATTTTACATCAGATTTTTGATTTTTCCTCTAAAATAACCATGATATTTATTTCATTATAAATACAGCCAAGATATTTAGTTACCACAGAACATTTTAGAATTATCGCAATTTTTCACTTTTAATTTTTTTTCTTAAATTGAAAAATTTCGTTTTTCTTTCTACTTATTCAATCAATATCAAGTTTTCAGGGCTCTTATAGTCAGGGGAGATGCATCTTTCTTATTTAGATCAATATTTGCATACTCAAAAAACAAATATTTTAAAAATTTCTCAAAATTTTCTTTTGAAAATTTATCCCACTTCTAGAGGCAAAACTGTTGCATATACAAACAAATGACCTAAATAAAAACTGTAAATCTTCCCAGACTACAGTAGTTCTGAAAATTTCATGTTTACCAGATGATCAGAAAAATAAAATTATTTCAATTTTTCATTTTTCAGAACCAAAAAAAAGTTTGGTTCGGAATTCGACCCTTGGAACCAGGGTTGGAGATTTTTTGGATTTTATGAGAAAAAAATTTTGATTTTTTTTTAATTTTTTGGATTTTTTGAGATTCGTGACGTCACGCGAAATATAATTTTTAAACGTGAACTCCTTTTTGTCTTTTACACAGAAAAACACTGAAATCTACATTTTAGGAGTTAGAAAAGGCTGCAATTTGCTGTTCATTTGGTCAAAATTGTTTTGAATATTAAGAAAATTTTGACCATTACCGTTTTGGGGCTAACCCTACCCCCCTCACCATAATCAAAAATCAAACACTGCCCATAATAAATTCATCTTTATTTTTAGTTGCTTTATTACACAAAACACGATTTCTGTACTTTTATTTGCATTTAACCTGAAACATAATCTCTTAATTATATTTTCTGCTATATTTAAAAGCTTTTGCAGTCCTTCTATTGATGGAGTCAACAAAAACCAGATCATATGAGTACATAACAACATTAGACATATTTATACATAATATAGCACCTATTTTACTATTCACCAATTCTTTTATGTTCATCTATATAAATGCAAAAATGTAGAAGTGACAGAATTCCTCCCTGGCTACTACCATTTTTTATTTTCTCTACACTATTTTTAAACTTAACATGATCAAACTTATTATAAATATGCACTAAAACATTATACATTATATAAGGAATTTACAAATTATCCAATTTCCTAAATAAAACAACATGATTGACTCTGTGAGCCAAATGCCTTCGAAAGATCTTGGAACGTTGCACACATGGTCGAATCTCCCTCGATATACTCTGCAATAGTTTCCTTCAAAACAAAGATCGCTGTCCCTGTTGAATACTTGCTTCTAAATCCATATTGCCTATCATCCAGAATGATATAGTATTTGATCCTATCCAGAATTCCGTATTCAATCAACCTTAGGAAAGCAGACGACATCATCACCTGTCCATAATAATTATTGGAATCACAACAATCTCCATATTTATTTTTTTCGTTCGGCGTTATCAATACCTGCAACAGGTAACGCAGAATATAACTGTGAATCATACACACACATTCATGAATTTCTCTATAATTTTATTAATTTTTTTCGTCCCAAATTTAAAATGACATAAATGTATCCCATTCGGATCTAAAGTTGAATTCATTTTTTTAATTATTTCTTTAACTTCCGCAGCAGTGAACAAATTCGTAAACTTCCGTCCAATGAATTCTTTTAAATGCGTTCTCAATATGAGATGACAAGATCTACCATCAAACACTTTTCTAAATTTATCCGAGAATAATTCAGCTATATTTTCATGACCATGTTTCTCATCTATTTTTATTACGTCCCTTTTATTAAAATTTCCTTACTAACCACATTCCCAAAAGATTTTTGTAACCTTTACCATTAAAACTTTTGCCAAATTTTTCATTCCTTACCTTGCTTTCCCTCAATCTTCATTTTTTTTAAATTGAAGTTTAAAAAAAAAAGAAAAAAACTTCGATTGTGATTTACACATCTTGGCAAACTTAAGATCCTAACTTTTTCTTTCTTTCTCTTTCCATTCTCTAAAATGCCAATTTGTCTCTTTATATGGACTCCTTAATTATTCATTCCATCTTGGCGAGTATATTTTATAACTTTTAATAACTACAGAAAACGTTTTACCAGCAGTCTGCAGAACGTTATATTATATATACCTTTATATTAAAGTCTTATCTGAATTAAATGTTTATCGTTACCGTAGTTATACTCGCTACGGAGGGCAACATCCTTTTCTATAAAATTGATTTCGTCAAATAGTTAGTCAATATTATTAGCATAATCATTTTTCTATTTATTCGTGAGTTTATTCCAAAATATAAAATCACTATCAACATCATCTTTATTTAAAAATTGATTATAATCCTCAATTTTCATTTTATACCACACAAGAAAATGGTCATATAAACATTGATCGTATAAAAATTTGCACTTCTTCAAAAATATCCTTTAAGCTTCTCGAGTACCATGCATGATCTAACCAAAACGTTGTATGATGTGCCGGAGGCAGATAAGCGAACAAGTCCCAAGGTGATCTATTATCAACTATATACAAGTTATTCATTTCGATAAAACCATTGATCAATACTGCAAAAATCGATTCATCGAAACTTGTGTTAAAATCTCCCATAACAATTAAAAAAATCATGTTCTGTACTTTTTACTACTGCTTCCACCTCTGCTAAAGATCTGACTAGCACGAAATATTCTGAGTTAATTTTATTCTCCTTTCTGCGCGTACAGCTGTCTTCGTGGGTATTTTAGCGTGAATTCTCATTTAATGTTTTAGTAATATAAAACGATATACATAATCAAAAAAAGGATCTTTCGAACATAAACATTGTCTCTTTTTTTTGATTTGAATAGTCATTGTGCCAGCTCTTATATCAAACAACTTCAATTAACTACTGAAAACGTCGCACAGTTGACTAATTGTCTGCTTCGCGATAACGTAAGGAAACAGACATGATGAGCAGGCCAGACTTCAAGGGGCTTGGTAACACAAACAATGCTTTGAGGTAAGGGATATATCATTAGCTTCTGTAATCTATTATTTCGTTTTTTTTCCTCACATGGATTAATACAAATAAGTGTTTGTAAATTAAAAATTTTAAAAATATTCAAAACTATACCAATTAATGCAATTATATGATCAAGACTATTCTGCTTCATTTATAAAAGTTTATTTTATATAAGATTTTTTTAACAGCAAAATTATTTAATACTTCCCCGTGTTCATATTATTATATCAGTATTATATTGTAGTTATATATACATATATTTTTTAGGGTTCTCAGATAATTGATAACATAGTAACAATTTAAATTATCCTACAAACATAATGATACATTAAACATTAATGTTATGAATGAAAATAAAAGTAAATACGCCGCCTATGAGTTTGTTAGTAATGATTTAGCTAATATAATAAATCTTATATTTAGAATATCATATAATTATTAGTGTGTTTATTATTTACCTAATAGTATAACACAAATACGAAAGGTAATATGTTCAAGGAGCGCTTTTTGTGCTGAGGTATGGTTCTCCGAGTAAAGTAAATTTTTCTCGTAACTCCTGAAACTATTCCCCGGGAACTTGGAATTGACTGCGGCATCTTCCTTTAATATTTCATAAATTTGGTATTTCTCTACTAGATTCCGACTATTTGACACACTAACACGACCCCTAATAGCTGTCAATGTGTGTCCGCGTTTTTCGGATAAAAAAATACAAAATTACATACATAATTGTTATATGTTTTATGTTTTCCTTACTTATCCCAACCCTACTGTTTTTCCTCATGCCCCGCTTTCTCGAAACACAGGTCTCGGACTGCACACCATTTAACAAAATTTTCTGAACTCCACGGGATCCGATACTTGGTCTCTTTTATTTCGCCTCCGCAGTCTCCTTTCCACAACTATTCGGAACAACTTCATCTGGAGAGGGGAGGATCTCAGTTCTTAGTAGCATTACAAAAGTTACAATAAAATTTTTTTTATGATTTCAAACTATTTTTTTTTCGCTTGCTTTGAGAATTGGTGAATATAATAACTCTTTTCCAAATGTATTCTTATCCAAAGTAAAAAAAATAACCCAGTAAAAATTCGTAAAGACTAGGTCGTGTAGCGAAATGATAAATAGCATACGTCATATTTTTCTATCCCGTATATCCGAATGAATTTTTTAGGTGAGATAAGCGGATAAAGGATAAATTTGCACCATTATGAATTTGAGACAAACTGCTTGCTCAATTTCTGTAACGACAAGAATGTTCGGACTCGTTGGAATAGTTGTTGGTACAACTTAAGTAGATGGACTAGGAAAGTAATAAGCTGTCTTCCCTTAATGCTGTCGAAGAAACAACCAATATAACCTGAAGTGAAGACTGAACAGTCAGGTCTCTCAAATGAAAATATGAACGTTTGAAAGAGGTACTAACAGTATTATTTCAGAAAATTCTTGTTTGCCAAGATCGTAGATTGACTACTAGTTGCAACGATGATCAGCTTGCTAAATGCTGCTATTCGGAAAGTAAGGACTTTCAACAGGTGCAGTAAAATAATACTTGGAGAAGGAAAATAGGATTACGCAAACTCTGCATAGACGAGTCACGATCATCTGCATAGTACTTTTCTGATACGATCAATAAACCGTGAAAATTTTTGAACTACATGTTTTCACAAAGGGTATAAATTTTAATTTAGTATCATATGTTGGATGAAATGCTGCTAAAGCAGATAATTTCATCCCACTAAAAGGAAAAGATTGCGAAACAGTACAACCATTTCTATCTGTAGCGAACAGATTAGCACGAGAGAGTCTTGTGAGTAGTGTCAAGCATTGTCATGAGATCGAGAATTAATAAAGCGAAAAACATCTTGAATCAGATAGAAGGATCCATTGGTTGATGGGTGTAAGTAAATAGGCACAAAAATTTTCAATATAGTGAGAGACAATTCCGGTTAGGGAATATAGCATGCTCGCTTCATATTAAGCTGGACCTGCACAGTATTTTCAGCGATGCAGATCTCATTACGAAGAAAAGAGATAGGCAATACTATCACTGATACTCTCTTTTAAAGGCTCTAAAAGCTTATAGTTTATTTTTAACATACATTTTGACGAATTATTGAATCTTGCCTTCTATTAATTTCAAGTTAATCAATAATAATATTTTTGTCAAATTTGATGCTGGGGAAACAGATTGGTGGGGTGCAAAAGAGTTGGGTCCATACCTCGCAATCTATCTTAAGTCCTAATGTTTATTATGTTTAATTTATAATAAATATAAATAGAAGATTATATATAGTATCTATATATGAGTGATATATATTATTATTTATATTAAGTAATAATTTATATTATCTAAAATTTATTATATATTATGTAAATATATATATATATAGACAACCTCCGATTAGCTTTCGCCTGTCAGTTGTTCAACATGTTATTTGGCCCGTTAAAGTATCTAAAGCCTAGCGCATTTAGAAAAAACCATTTCTTTCTTTCGCATTGTTTCCGATGCAGTCTCTGGTTAATACTCTCAGGTATAGTGGTTTTTTTCGCCTTTCAGTATAAGAAATTACGTCGTTCTTCCTCATAGGGTCTTTCAAAAACCTTCGTTCACCAAGTCTCCAGAGGATCTTGCTATTCTAGGCGCATAATCTAACACTTTGGTCAGAGATTTACAGTAGCAAAGTGAAAGGTGAAGAGGTTCGCTAGCTCTGTTCGCCAGTAATCATCTGCGATATGAAAATCTTTAGCTTGTCTGACAGCTATGAAACTTATCAAACCTTTCTATATATAATATACAATATATAATAATATATTTAATAATAATTAATATGAAAAAATTATAATATTTATATTTAATATATTATATATACTATATATACTCACTTGCTATATATATATAGTATAAATTTTATATAAATGAAGTACTTGTGGCTAAGATTCTAAAATCCTCATCCTTCACATGATATGTGTTTTTTGTATATTGTTTCAGGCGATCAGTCAAATAATCGCACATCCGAAACAGTACTAAGTTAACTATAAATGATGCAGCGCGAGCGCCAACACATATCAATGCATATTAATTTCAGCTTCGGAACAAATAGTAAAAACAATTATAATGAAAATTAAATATTATTTATATGTCATAATACAGCTTGATAGAAATTAAACAGTTCATACTTTCAGTTTTCAATAATAAAATATAATAAATCTAATAATAATAATAATAATAATAATTTAAATAATTATAATATATGTAATAAATAAAATATAATAATAAATATATAAAATTAATATAATAAATTAATAATATATTAATAATAATATTTATAAATTTTTCGAACTTCCGTACTCCGGACTGATCCGAGCTGCCACTTACCAGGAATTTCGATCTCCGATTTCCAACTCGATCCATGTGCACGAATTTTAGACTTCGAATTCCCGATCTCCGACTTTTGCCGACTCTGGAAAATTGCAGCGACTGCCAGACTTCCTGACTCCAGACTCATCGACTGCGATCGCAGCAATGGTATGTATGATAAATATATATATGATGACTAAATGTATATATATATAATACTAATTATAATTAATTATAAATATTTATAGATAATTGCGGTATTCAGTATAATAAAGATTTCGATTATATATCATGATACGTTATAGTATATAATGATAATATATAATATAATAATAACTAATTATTATTGCTCAATATTACTTATATACTATATTATATACTAAGCATTATAATAGTAATCATATGATTATAGTGAGTATATTAATATCTTAACTTAACTTGATAATAAGTATATAATGTTAGTATATTTTAATATATAGTATATGTATTAGATTCAATTTCAATGCAGAGATTTATTATATAGATATATTTTATATATAATATATATATTAATATATATATATATCTAAGTAATGTGTATTTTTGTATTTACAAAAGTATCCATAGTTCTACAACATAATTTTATAATATGAATATTTCATAGTTTTTTTTTATAGATACTATATATATATATATAGTATTAATTTAATTATTATATTGGATAATGTTGTATATAATATATATATATAACTATATAATATTTATATCTACTAATATATTTGTATATATATATTATATATATATATATATATACTATAGTATACTAGAATATACCGTATGAGTATATTTTTTTTTTTTGGTTTTTTTTACAGGTTGTCAACGCACGCACTCCGGGGCAGAGCCTATTGAAGGAAGGGGGTAGTTGCAACGCGTAAAATTCTCCATCAGCGTAAATTACGCAGAGCGGATACAGGCTTTAAAGAGAGGAAGATAAATACAAATGAACACAGAAATGGAAGAGAATTCAACAAGAAAGATGTGGTAGGAGAGAGGAGCACCGAAGAACTACTGGAGTTTTACTACATCAAACAAAACTCGTGGCAGACACAGCACCCTGCAGAGGGCGTCGTAAAGTGTGGTAAGTCGAGTGGTAAGTCCTGACAGCTGCTCGCTGCGGATAACTTAGAAAAGAGATAAAGCACCAACCAGTGAACTGGAAAGAAGAGGATCAGTTAAACTGGAAAAGTTACAGAAAGTTCATAAGCTTTGGCTTTTGACTCGACCCTATGTCCAAAAGGTTCAGTGGTACCAGAGGGAAATGAAATTTAACGTAAGGACGATGATGACCTTGTAATAGCTGGAGTAATCTTGTGAAGAGGAAAAAAATAATCTCGCAGTCTAAGAGAATCCAGTTGTCTTTGAGCCAAGCCTAGCAGACCGTTAGTGAATTGTGAGTTCAAGAGCATTTGTGTTTGTTTATGTTAAAGGCAAGGATGTTTATTTATATTATCAACCGGAGAGAAGAGAGAACCGTGAAAAGAGATAGGAAAAATTAGGAGTGTTTTAGAGAGGGAGTATTTGAAGAAGTTGAGGTTTTTTAAGAAGTGCATTCATCAAAGTTGAACGACGACGCCCCAATCGAATTCAATTTATATCAGCGCGATATGATACGAGAGGAATTAGGACGAGGAGCAATTCTAGGAAGTAAAGAGGAGCAGAATTGAAATAAGTTGAACAATGAAGGGGTCGAGTCATCGGCCATATGAGTGGATAGAGTTAGCTGTGCAGCTGAGAAGATTGTTAATGGAAAGTAAGAATACAATAAGGAAGATAAGACAGAACCCTGAGGAAACACTATTAGCAGAAAAGAAGAGAAGTGTCCATCACCACAGCTGAAATATTGGAGGCGACTGAAAGAAAATGCTAGACATGTAAGTCAAAGCGAAGGAGGCAACCAAGGAGGAGCTTGAAGAGCAGTGAGGCGTGATAATACCGGTTCAAGATGCCTTTGGAATTCAAGCGCCAACCACCAAGGTCCTCCGTAGTTCTGAGGGGGAACACCATAATGGGTAAATAGGAAGTATATAAGTAGATACTCGAACGCGAAAACGGTCTGGCGATCAGGAATGAGAGAATGAATTCCCAGATGGGTCGATAGAGAAGTGAGAGTTAAAAGGGTTTCAAATGATCTTAGATAGAATACAGGTGAGTGAGTATGCGATGGTTAAGGCTTTGTGAAGTCATAGAGGGTTCTTTTCGATTGGTTGTACGGGCTCCAACAGTGATGGAAAGTGTAGTATGAGACTAGAGATATATCGTTGACGAGGGAGGGAAGCTTCGACACACTCCTCCAAAACCTCGGAGAGGGATGCATCTCGCCGCCTTCTAACGTCACAGTTCAGGAGCCATGCATCCCGATCTAAATGTAATCAGGGCAAAGAATAGGACACTATGAGAGGAGATGAGGAGGAGAGAGGAATGCAAATCGGTTCAGGGTTATTAGAAGAAAATAGGAGGCCAGAAGAGATTGGCATTATTCAGTTGGAGAGTTCGCAAAGAATGCATCAGATACGAATAAAGGAGGAAGGCGATTTGCAGAAGTTGTTAGAGATGTTCTGGCAAGATGCCAGAAGTTTGTAAGTAGAGAAGCAAATGAAGGTTAGCAGTGCAAGATGAAACCCTGCTTTGCTCGTCGAAGAGTATCTGCAACGATTCTAGCTGAATGACTTTAGCGCTGAGAGTAGATAAGAGAAGGAGATTTTTACCACCATAACGTGTCTCTAGCTAATGGTAGTAACAGGCATCGAATCGAACATGGTTAATGAGGAGGAAAGATTTAGTCGAAGAAGGTATGAAGTCTGCTCATAGAACTCCGACAACGCTTACAGCTCCACTTAATGGAGAATCGTAAGTGTCATAGGATCAAAGCAAGTGTTTCAAATTATAGTGGACGTAAAGTATTGTCTGCCAGTTGACATTATTGATGGTGTTTATAATACTGTAAGAATGAGCTGTTTTGGAACTTTGTAATAAAATCAAGAAAAAATACTGTTATACCCTTTGGCACTGCCATTTTTGAATTCTATGCAAAAAATTGACCCTGAATACCAAACCCCAAAATGCAAATGTTCATTGCAGATTAATAAAGCATCACACTTGGCCAAAATTAGCTAATTCATCCATGTAGCAAAATCACCTTTTATTTGAGGACCCCCCCCTAGTGCTATGAATATATGTAGTATGAAGCTAAAACTTGGCAGGACCTCATTTAAGACCTCCAGGAACATTTGGCAAAAATTTTAAAGAAATTGAAGGTGGTCGACCTGGACACCCTTGGTAATTGACATAAAATGACCTTATTAATAATGATTAGAATGAATGGAACTCGCAAAATTTCCATTATTCCTACTCTGTCGAAACTATAAAGGCAAAATATACTGAAATGTATTAATTAAAAGCAGGGTTGCATTGGGCAACTGCCCACCTACCCACCCGGGCTGGGCTTTTTATACAAAAAAACCGGGCAAAATGAAAGGCGGGTGTTTTAGAAAAAATTCTAACGTACATTGATATAATTATTAAGAACTGAGATAAAAGAACAGAATTATTACATATATTTACACTGTAATTACAGTATTATGGAAAGAAATGTTGGGTTTTTAAAAATTATGTTAACTATATCAATTTTATTAATAGTCACTTGAAGTCTTGAGCACAAAAGAAAATTTAGGTACATAATTATTACTTTGAAAGAAAACTTAAACATTAGAACATAAAATAATATATTGCAATATTGTGAAACTGAAAGATGGGCTTTCAAAGATTAAAAAAAAAAAAACAATAAACATGACTTTTAAACTTAATATATATCAATTTAATTAATTTAATTTAATCAATTAACGACACATTAGGCCTTTTAGAAAAAAAACTATTTTGGTGATTAATTTATAAATAGTTCTAAATGTGAACTTTTTTAAAACTATATATATATTAACTTTATATTTATTTAGTAACAAACACCGAGAAAAAAAAATTGCACATTAGGCCCTATATATAGTAGCTAATAGCTATAAGCCTATATAGAATATAGTATTAAGTAAATTTAAGTTTTTTGATCTACCATTGACTACCAATCATTACTTTTAGTATCTTTTAGCAATCTATGGCACATTACAAGTTTTTCTGCCCTATCATTCCCTAACCTATTTCTAAGCTTCATTTGGATCATCCCAAAATTTGAAAATATTCATTCAATTGAGCTGAGCTGCTGAAGAGATGTACCATTATGATCTAATTCGGCAAAAATCGTTTGTTAATTAATTTGTACTTTTTTTGAAATTTTTTGCCTAATTATGCTCCACCATTTCGGCAGGTCCAGATTGTTTGTACATACTTTTCTTGTAACATATACTTGGGATATTCTCCCTCATCCTCAAATGGATAACAATAGTAATGGGGCAATATAAGATGGATTTATATTTCCCAATCCATTCAGATTTTCTTTCATTTTGTTCTTGTGTAAGGTCAACTCTATATTTCGGGCTTGATAAGCAGCAAGATGAAGAGGCTTTATACATTGGTCAAATCTTTTTCTTTATTATTTATTTACGTAAGTAAGTCATGTAGCTCTGAAGCATCTATTAAATCCATCCATACATGAACAACATCTCCAAATATATATCTATATATAGTATATATAATATATAATATATATCATAATAATATATATATATATATAATATATATTATATATATATATATATATATATTATATATAATATATAATATATAGTATATATTATATATTTCGAAACTTATTATACTATATATATATAATATATATAAAATCGACTAACATATATATATATATTTTAAATTTAAATTTTTTATTTAAAAATCTATCTTTGTCCATTTTGCCCATTGCCCACCCATTCCCAAAAAACCCCGGGTTTTTTAATTAAACCCGGGTGGGCTGGGCAATTTAATAAAACCCTGGGTTTTTTGCAACCCTGACTTAAAAGTCAGGTAGTTGTTAGTGAAAAGAACCTCTTCCTCAATCAATTTTTGTGGAAAACTTTACAATAAAAATGTGAAACGGTAGTGTTCAGTCTCATCCAGTCACTCCACTATTTCTATTCCATTGAACATTAGGAGTGTAAAGTACATAAATAAATAAGGAAATAGGTATAACCGTTCCAACACGATTTTTAGAAAAATCACAGCATACTCTTAAATTAATTGTAATGAAGCATAAAAATAAAAAAATGATTAAATTAGAACTCATTGCGGTCAGAAAAATCCACCCTAGGGTTTCACGAGACTGCAAAGGACCCTCACTGTGGTATCTCATTAATGTTGGGTTCATTCCCTGGGCCAGGCCTGCAACCATACCCCTTCAAAACTCTGCCACTCACTCTTATTGAGCACCTTTCTTCTCACCTCTGCCAAACTCACATTCCTCTTTCAGGTATTCCTTTACAGGCTCAATCCACCTTTCCTTTGGTCTCACAGCTGGTTGATATATATGTTCTTTGGTAGTCCCCCAGTTCCCCCGCTGTGAGAAATGGGATATCTTGAGATATGGTGCCACCATAGCAGGCTGGACACAGAGATCTGTCAGAAAGATGGGTCTCAAAACTAGTTGTAATGTCCATCAGATTTGAGCAGTCTAGTAAGATGTTTTGTGTCATCATTTGTCAGGGAGGGATATATTTGATAATGGGGGTAAGGAGCATTATGAATTTTATTTTTATATTCTTGATGGGTGGGATAGTGCCCAGAGCGTAAATGGGACAACTGCCCAAAGTTTGATCTTTGGGGGATATTTCAGGTGGACATACCTGGAGTATGGTGGTGTTAGGATATACAGAGATCATTCTTTGGGTTAACTGAGTGTGGATTGTGTTTGATAAAGGACGTGTCTGGAGGCATTAGGGGAGTGTGAAGTTGGTTAGAATAGTACAGAACTGGGGTGATCTTCCTTCTCGGTGCAAGGGGTGGTCTATTGAGTGAGTTACTCTATAATTGGCAGCCCATCGTGTTAATAAGTGGGCACTTAAGGGAAGAATGTTTGTCAGTAAGTAATAGATGGGTGTGGAGAAAACCCACTATATTATTTTGAGCTTTATTTTGTATGGCTTCTAGTTTTTGTATATTGGACTGATATTATGGTGCTCAGGCTGGCGATGCATAGTTTAAGAAGGGATGGAAGCATTGTCTGTTTACTATTGTGAGGGCCTCTTTGTTTTGGCCCTAATTTGTTCTTGATAATGTTTTCATTACATTTAATTTGTGTGGCTCTAGAGGTAATATTGTTTATATGTGGGGGATGAATATCATGTGTGTATCGAAGGTTAAGCCTGAAGTAGTGGGTTGTTTTTGAAGAGGGTGTCTAATGTTTGAAAGGAACACAATTGGATGGGTATTAGATTCTCTTTCGGGTTTAAATAGTGTGATAGAGGATTTTTGAGGGGAGGCAGTCATTCTATTTGTTGACAGCAATTGTTTGTTGGTTTATATTGTAATAGTTCTCAACTTTGCTGTATTTATAGAGGAGTTTTGGGCTGTTATTGTTAGGTCATCCGCCTAGCTATTGATTTTTATAGAAGGTTTTGTGGGTTGGGGTAGCTCTTGCATCAAAAGATTAAAGTCTTGGTGATAGCATGGTACCTTGAGAGACTCCATTATATAGTTTGTATGTGCAGGTGGTGTGGCATCCTTGTATGACTGGATTAGAAATTAGCTATTATTTTCTTGTCATTGAGGTTTCTGTATATAATAATTTGTCTATTAAGATGGTGTGGAGCTGTATTGAATGCCTTGTTTGTCTATTGCTACTAGGAGAGTGCGGGAGGGTGGTAGGGTTTGGTTAAATCTCCTAAGGATGCTTTGTGTTAAATCGGTTAATCACATAATGGTGGAATGCTATTCGGAATCCATGTTGGGTATCCAAATTAACCACATTATGAATAGGAAGGGATTGCCTCGAGTCTGGGGACCAAGTAAAGTTTCGGTGTGATTACAAGCAGTAATCTAAAAGTAGCAAATCAGTGTTTGGGAGCATGGAATAGAGTTAATAAGAGCAAGAAAATATGAGACAGAAACCATATGGGGCTTATCAAGACTGTTCCAGTCAGAAAGAATGGCTCACTTTAGATTTTCATCATGCACACAACTAACTCAACCATGCAGCTACACATTCAACATGCAATTTACCAAGCTAAGCCTAAAAAAAAATGTCAACTAAGCTAACATGCAAATCCAAGTCACTAACACACCAAGGTTCCCCAAAAATACCCGCCAATCAATGGCTAACTACAAATATGCCAATTAGGGTTAGTTATGATACACTATATAATTCTCCGAGTATCTACACACCAATCCAGTCCTTTCTTAAATGTTTCAAGTGAATCTCAATCAAAAACTTTATGCAGCAAACATTCCAAAATTGAACAACCCCACTGCTGTATGAGTTTTTTTCTTAATGCCCCTTGTCTTCCTTCCATAATCTGCTCTAAAGAAACTCGGTATTATTGAGATGCAGATATATTGTAAACTTGTATCATGTCCCTTCTAAGAAATTGCCTTTTGACAGAAAACTGTTTTAAATCCCTACGCCAGAAATCATCCATGCTGCTCTACATTGCATTCTTCAGCATATTTAGTTGGGTATAATAAATCACAATGTGTTCAAGGAAGTTATAAGAAAGCTTTATAATAGCTGTTAAGCTAGTATTAGAGTATTGTGCATAAGTTTGGGGTCTCTCCTTTTAAGAAAGATAGATATCCTAGTTTTATTTCTATGATAATAGATAGATACACTGTTTGTTTTTCTGTGGTAGCTGTCTTTAATTTAAACAGATATCCCATCATAATCCTCATTGCGTCCCAAAATTCAGATTTTCCATTATTCTTATTATATTATTATTGTTGTTTTGTCATCACAAAATGCAATTATATCAAAGATATTAAAACATACTTAAATTATATTAATGTTATTTTTATATTAAAGTGTTCTATTTATCTAATATGTTAATGAAAATTTTTTAAATGCTTTATCCATTTAAATATATATATTTTTTTTAAATTAGACATCATTTCTATTCATTCATTAATATTTTGGTGTAAGAATAAAAATTTCTCTGACTTAATCAAGTTTTTTTCTTTCAGATGGAACTGAGGAAGATGTTGCAACAAGGGAAGCTGGGATTTTGGCTCTGGCTGAAAAGTATCAGAAATCGGGTCAGGCACATCAATTAGCACAACTTATTAAAGGAACAAGACCATTCCTTAATCAGATTTCAAAAGCTAAGGCAGCCAAACTTGTTAGAGCTATGGTCGATATGTTTTTAGATATGGAAGCATCTACTGGTTTAGAGGTAGAAGTTTGCAGGGATAATATTGAGTGGGCCAAAGCAGAGAGGAGAACATTTTTGAGACAGTCTTTAGAAGCAAGATTAATAGCATTATTTTTTGACACAAAACAGTATACAGAAGCACTAGCCCTGGGTTCAAAGTTGCTTAAAGAACTTAAAAAACTTGACGATAAAAATTTGCTTGTGGAGGTACAGTTATTTGAGAGTAAAACGTACCATGCCCTCGGTAATCTTCCTAAAGCTAAGGCTGCTTTGACTTCTGCTCGTACCACTGCAAATGCCATCTATTGTCCTCCAAAATTACAAGCTACTTTAGATTTACAATCTGGAATTTTACATGCTGCAGAAGAAAGAGACTTTAAAACTGCATTTTCATATTTTTATGAAGCTTTTGAAGGGTATGATAGTATTGATAACCCAAAAGCTCTTACATCTCTAAAATACATGTTGCTATCCAAAATAATGTTAAAAACTCCAGAAGATGTGCATAACATTGTAAGTGGGAAGTTAGCTTTGAGGCATAGTGGGAGTCATGTTGATGCCATTAAAAGTATCGCTTCGGCAAGCAGTCAGAGGAGTCTTGCAAGTTTCAAAGCTACTTTAGCAAAGTACAAAGAAGAACTGGAAGGTGATATGATTGTGAAAGCCCATCTCAGTACTTTATACGATAATATGTTGGAACAAAATCTTTGTAGAATAATAGAACCATACAGTCGGGTAGAAGTCTCTTACATAAGTGAAACAATTGGTTTAGCTCAAGATGTAGTTGAAAGAAAATTGTCACAAATGATATTAGACTCTAAACTAACAGGAATTTTGGATCAGGGAGCTGGGGTACTCATTGTTTGGGACCCTGTAGAAAAAGATATGACATACGAACACTCTTTGGGTACCATAAAAGCTATGGAAAAAGTAGTCGATGTTTTATACCAAAAAGCGAAAAGGCTCACGTAAAATTACTGATAAAGTAGCTGGATACCATAAATTCAATTGTTTTTTTTAATATATATATCTTATTGCCACTGGCCAATGGATAAAGCCAAAAAACAAAATATTTATAAAATATTGCTATCTAATATCCTCTACCGAAATTACTTCCCAAAAACATAATCCTTTAAATTAAGGCTTTTATGATTATTATTATTACTATTATTTTTTTTATACTTTAAATTTCTCTATATTAATGTACAGCCGAGCAAGAACAATAAACTTATTTTTCATTCATCGTTTTTTAGTATATATATAAACTTTGTATATTGATACTTTATTAAAGTAAAAGTCTTATATTTTAATTAAGAAGTTGAATTCCTAATAAACAATCATGAAGGAATCTGAGATAGTTTTTTTTTTCGGTTTAGTTATTTACTTTAAACAAAAATAAACAAAAAAATTCGTAGCGTGGTGTAATGGAATGTCAGCTGTGCCACTGTTAACCAGATCTCAAGGATATTAATATTGTGATATATTGTAGAGTTTATTTATTTATGGAAATGTATTTAATCATCATATGTGCTATTGTGAATTTGTATGTAAATAGCTTATTTATATTCCAGTTGGTATTTATAGAAAACTTTATTTGACTAGGTTTTCTTGTTGCCTTTTTTCGCAGTATTTATTAAATTATTATTTTTTTTTTATTTAATTCGAAAGCGTGCAGATTGAATGCGATTCAATATTTTATACTGAAAGGTAATTTCATGATAATGAAAAATTGGAAATTAGTCAGATTGAAATCCCATTGTTAAGTGGTGTGCTGAGGCCGAAAAAAAATATATATATATATATATGTATATATATATACATATATATATAATATATATACATATATTATATATATATATATTAATATATATAATAATTATATATATATATTATATTACTTATATATATATATATTATTCGTATAATATACTATATTATTTATATATATATATTTTTTATATTAATATATTTTTATATATATATTATTATTTATATATATTTATATATTATTTATATATATTACTTATATATTATATTACCGTATATTATATATATATATATATATATAATTTATATAATAATATATATATACTATATATATATATATATATATATAATTAATATATCATATATATATATATATATATATATATTACTAAGCCATCCCAATATTTCAATCGCGTTCTGAAAATATTTTTTTCTTAAATTTTCTTTTATCCCCATTCTATACTATAACAGACATGGGTTGGGTGTTAATTATATTTTCAGTTTTATGAATATATTGAGGATGTACAAATATCTTCAGATGATAATGTAAAACGTTCACATATCTTAGTTTTATCTTTTTTTTATTATTTTTTTTTTTGTATATTACTTTTTATTGTTTTGTAGAGAAACTTAAAAAAAAAAAAAAAAAAATTTAAACTTTCTGAATTATTTAAAGAAAGTTTATTTTTATATTTTGCCTTTTATTTAGTTCAAAACGCGCGTTCATTTATCGTGTACTGGGTAACCACTACATACTGAGATATTTTGTTAATTAAATATTATACTAATAAAAGATTTTAAACATAACTAACATTCCATTTGCTAAAATAAGTAATTGCTTAAACTAAATTTACAAAAAGCTATTGTAGATAAACGTCCTTTTCCAGAAATTAAATATATTTTTTTGAATTTTTGGTTTTCAGGTTGTAACTTGATTTAAGATTTAGCTACTTATTGTAAAATATTTTATGAAATAAAAATACCAAAATTATATAAGATTTTATTAGTTCCTTTGATGATATTGAACCAGTTTTATTTCATGAATTAAAACAACCTAAAACAAGTTGCTATCTGTATAGTTTACAAATATATTTGGTTATTACTTACTAAAATAAAATGAAGGGATGTAGAGTCATTACTGCATATTTTACAATGACTGCGGCGAAACTGAGAAATTTTGAAATTTCATATGCATGCTTTACTGTTCCGATTTTTTCCTCTTATACACCACTTGAAAACCGTACTTTTCAAGTGTTAATTTTATGAAATTGTAATTCCCTGAACTTATAAGCTTTTGATTCAAGGTGATAGAATATAGTGAGTTTGATATAGGGCTTGGAATTTTGCTGTTTCATGCAAGCATTAAGAACAAGAACTACCAGACCATGTTAAGAGTGGCTTAGAATATATTTTCAATATAGTTTGTCCATCTTTTTCAACGTGATTGGAAGTTTATAAGCCTATTTTATATATATTGAAAAAACTAACTATTCAAGTAAAGTTGATCGCTTATTTTTATGAGCGCTTGACATACTCTAAATAGAGAGCATTCTATTTGCAGAAATGGAAAGTTAGCGAGAAATTAGTGTTCATAGACTAACGACTCGAAGTTTACCGAATTGTTAAGACAATTTGGTTTAAGAAAAATTAATGCGAAGTTGACCGTCTAGGAATATATTTTAAAATGTTTTCCATCAATCTATGCAGTATTACATAAATGAGCTCAAAACCACCATCTGCCAGTTATTGAATCACTGGCTCGGATATCCGACGCTATTTCCATCTTGGCTCCTGTTGCTAATGTCATTGGCTTCAATTGTACTATCACTCTAACGATCTTTTCTATTCCAGCATGCACTTGACGCTGTTACCCAATTCGAACTTTTATGCAAAAGTAAAATGATTTTCTGCATAATCTAACCACGTGAGTATTGGACATTCCTGGTTACTTGAAAGTGGGGAAGCATCGTCGTCATTCATTTGCTGCGTCTCTCAGATCTATTCGATAGAATCTGGATTGAATGTTTTTCCTTTGGTATAGTCTGCTGCATATGTGGTCGTGATTCCCAAATTGGTTAAATGCACTCTTCAAGAACACATGCAACCTAATGGAATAGATGGAAATCCGCTCCAGGCATTTGAAAGCCTTCATAAGTTTTCATCTTTGCTTCTAACTTCATTTCCTTGCCATTGTGGCCAGCTCCATTATCAAAGTTTACTATCAAATAGAACCTTCAGGAACTTCATTCCTTAGTTCTTTCCAGACCTTTCACTTTTAATGAAGGCGTACCTCAGGCCGGGTAGTATACCATAGTGTTTTTTTTTCTGTTGGAGTTAGCGATGTCATCAACTGCATTTGCAGACACATGACTTTTTCGATGACCAAGCATTTTACACTGAAGGATCCAAGTTGACTTCCGTAGAATGACTCCCTCGGATACTCATAAATAAATCATCAAGTGAAGCCATTATTATAGTTTCAGTTTTCTCTCAGAAACACCACTTCCTTATTCAAACAGAGAAAGAGAAACTATTATCGCTAGATTTCGGACCACATTCGTTATCTCTATAGCACATCTATTGAAGCAAAATCGCAGCCCATATTCCATGAACTTGTCTTTCACATTTCTCTCTCTATCTCTATCTCTATCTCTATCTCTATCTCTATCTCTATCTCTATCTCTATCTCTATCTCTATCTCTCTCTCTCTCTCTCTCTCTCTCTCTCTCTCTCTCTCTCTCTCTCTCTCTCTCTCTCTCTCTCTCTCTCTCTCTCTCTCTCTCTCTCTCTCTCTCTCTCTCTCGAAACGGAATATCGACAAAAAATAGGGAGTTTTATTTTAATAATATATTGATTGATAGCGTATTCAACACTTAGTCCCTTTGCATTCACCAAGGATTTAAATGCACCAGTCACCTTCCTACCATTCACAACTTTCCTACTACACTCTGCATCATCCGTTCCCTTTTCAACCAACAAATAACCCAATTATTTAAACTCGGATACATGTTCCAATTGCCCACCATCCATTTCACAACGCTGACTCACCTTGCCCACTATTAAACATCTTACATATACTTTCAAGTCCCTCCTTTTACACACCCTACCAAACCCCTCAACCAATCCTCTCAAACTTTCTTCAGATTCACCACACGAAAGAAAATCATCAGTAGACAATAAGCAGGGCACCCTACACTCTCTCCATTCTCCATCAGTCTAACACCTTTCCTTACCACCCCTACCTCTTGTTCTTTCATCACCCCATTTATCCATTTTTGACTGATACGAACTCTCACATAAGGAGATGGTAGGGACCTTTCCTTTTGACGTTCGTCATACTCTTCTACTTAAGTATCCTATTTTCCGTGTATGTTATGCACCCTTTCCCCACATCTAATGGGAAGAAAATGAGGATAAAGAAATAAATGATAATAATAATAATAATAAAATTATGTTAATATCATATTTATTTATGTTTATAATAGCAACCATGATGATTCATATATTTGAATTTTACATCGCTACTTTATTTATTTATTAAACAATGAATTACTTATTAGTTATTACTAGTAGCATGAGAAGAAATAACCACTTAGACAAAAATCGTGTGACTGATAATTTTTTATCTATCAATACCGATTAAAATTATATTATTTAATAATGCTATGATGATTGTAAGAAAAAACAGACCAGTAATAAACACTACACCAATAACAGGTAATGATATTCATATTAATAGTTATTTAAACAACAATACGAAAAAATTAATAATGATAATAACTAATAAAATCGGTGGATAGCGACTTCATAACGTTTAAATTTAAGTCTTGTGCATAAAAAACATGGTGTTTAAGTGATTATATATATATATATAATATATATATATTTATGATATAGTATATATACTATAGTATATATATTATATATATATATATATATATATATTATATATAACTATATATATATAATATATACTATAATATATATACTATATAATATATATATATATATATATATATATATATATATAATATATTATGTGATGACAGGTAACATCCGAATCCGCACATTATTAAAGATGCCGCGATCCGCCGCTTTGCCCGCGGTATGTTGCGCCGGTATTTATTATCGACATCTTGATAAAGAATTTTATAATAAAATACTTAGATGAATCTGAAAAGGCAAACTTTAAATGAAAGACCTATGACTCAACGCAACTGTATAATGATGACTCATGATCTCACAGCACGAAGTGCATAATAATTAGAATCAACTGGGTCGCATGAGTTTAGGGATGGCCAAAAAATACCTCTATTGCTTCTGTCTCCGATGTAATACATAATCTCAACGCTAAAGAAGCATTTTGAACCCATATTAAAATGAAAATGATTGACGGTTTAAAAAGAGTGCAAAGATGTAATGAAACTTAGAGCTAGAAAAACGTTTTGGTTCGTGCGAAATTAAAGAACCTTCATACTATTCGCAACAAT
>JABUQX010010175.1:20000-23563 GCA_015478945.1 Trachelipus rathkii | reverse complement strand
AGCTCTCACATGGAGTGTCCTACGAATTGGAGAGTTTTTGTTTGAAGTAGAGATACAGAGGCTGCGATGCTCTCAGTCTAATTAGTTTAAGGCGATATTGCATATGTAGGAATGGCAGCATATAACTACTAACCCTTTTAAGGAATAGAAGTGAGCATATATTTAAATAGGAAGTAAGATGCACTAACTTTATATTATTTAAAAGTTTATTAAACGTATATTAATCCATTACTAAAGCTACGATATCAGTAAATATCTTATGTATGTCATAGAAAACTAAATGCTGATATAGTAGTCACTGAGTTGTCACATGGGTTTAAATACGTCTGAGTCAAAATTAAAATAATTTTAGATAGGATTTATAATTTTTAATTTATTGTAAGTTAATTTATTTTTTCTTAATGCGCTGGAATAGAAAATGGATGAAAAGAAAGGAGTTTAGTTATAATATGCTATAAAATATATATATTAAAGTTTTACTTGGAGAGTCCAAGTAAGAGTATTGAGGCATCCAAGCAATATACTAAGTGATGTTGCAGAGTTATTTTATAAAGATTTTTATATATACTTTACAGACATGGAGAAATACATTATAAATGGTCAATTGTGATTTGACTGTATCACGCTACTAACACCAGATATAGAGAGTATATATTTATTTAACATCAATAAGTTTAAAAGATAAGATATGATTAATGAATGTTTCTCGTTGTTATAATTACTATTCATAATTATTTCAATATCTAATATAATTATTAATTATTATATATTTAATGAATTAGATTATTTATTAATTATTATTGTATTATTAATAATATCATTAATATTATATTTAATTGGTAAAAATTTTAGGTAAAGAAGAAATCTTGTACTGTTTGTAAGTATAAAATTTAAAATTATAAATATTATTGAAACACAATTAGAGATAATTGCCTACCGGAACTGAGTTCTAAAATTATATTTTTTTTTTTCATGTACAATAAGTATTTGCTAATTGCTAGTAGAAATTATTATTTAATAGAGTGGAATTTATAGAAATAAGATTACAATTGGAACCTATACATAGGGTTACACGTAGGTAATATTGGATATATATTTGGGCATAATGTTTGATTTGCACAACAACTATGAAAGATGACTAAATAGTATATTCTTAGAAAACATACTCAATAGATAAGTGAATAAGGGTGACTATTAATCACTTGTTTATGGTGATAGATTATATTGATCTATTTATTACTTTATTATAGATATTAGTATTATTGCATGAAATATAAAGAGGAGATTAAGCAGGAAATAGCCTCCATTGAAGATTTGTGTAGCATTTAAATAAATAGAATAGTCATTAATGGTAGTAAATATATTTGGAAAGAGTAAGGTAGTGATCAGATCACCAAGAACTGATTTATTCCATGATAGACTAGATCCTCTAATATCGTAATATATTTTATCTATTACTCACACATTTATCTAATCGAGAGATTTCGTATTTAAATAGCTTTTGCCCAATGATGGATTAGATAAATTGAGCGGCAAGTACTAGTCTGAAGTTTCACCGATGGAAAAACCCAAAGTTAGAAGTAGATCCTAGAGTTCCATCTAAGTCAAAGAGAAATCAAGATAATCCCCGTAGAACAAGATGGAACATAAGACCACCAGGTGAATTTAAAGTTTCAGAAAATAATCTTTCTTCAAGTAATGAATATAATCTGGTGAATTCTGGTTCAAGAATCAACGGAGATATCGGACAAAGACCCATATACCCAAGAACTGTCACTTCGAGTAATAATAATAATAAATAATAATAATAATAATAATAATAATAATGGATTATAAGATTCATATTTTATACTGTTTATGTTGTTGTTATTGTTAACAGAGACGCTAAGAGACAAAGTGGATCAAGTCCAATTTCTATACTTCTATATAAATGAAGTTATAGTTATTACTTTATTCTGTACAATGTAAAATTGTTATGAGAATTAAAAGCCATATTTTTATTTTGATGTGGACTTGATCCTCTGTGGTTCTAAATTTCTTAACTTTAGATTTAACAACCCCCTTAGATAAATATTAAAGAAAATTAGATATTGGGAGCTGGAGAACCATTTAATTGGTCCTATATTTACTCATGAGTGTCCATAAATACTAGCATAACTTTTACTCACACATATTAAAAGGGAAAGTTCAGAATTAAGTATTTAGCTAATACATATATTGTATATGCTTACCCATATGCAACTTACATCCTCCCAATATATTAAAACTCCTACAATTGTGAAAAAAGCGTGAGAAGGAAACATTTATATAACAATAATTTCAAAAATTCTAATTACACTATTATATGTAATAAAATGCCCCAATATTGCATTAATTTAACTCTTATCTGTTCAGGTTTCCAGAAAGAAATGATGATGACAAACCATTCCAAAATCGTATATTGAATCTTATTTTATATTTCAAGCAAGCGAAAATGTTTTCCAGTAAGGTGAAATCTTCATAAGCTCATATCATTTGGGCATTGCTCATATTACTCACATTTCGGGGTAATATGAGCAACTGGGAATGGTCTCAAAAATCTCTCTCTCTCTCTCTCTCTCTCTCTCTCTACAGTATAAATATATTAACCATATCTATACCTATAGTCTCCTCTCTCTCTCTCTCTCTCTCTCTCTCTCTCTCTCTCTCTCTCCTCTCTCTCTCTCTCTCTCTTAAATTCCATAAAATACAGCCTACAGAAGATTCTCCCATCCTATATTCTCGCCTATAAGAAGTAGTGATGGACAGGATGTCTTGACTCAGCTTTGCGGATGCGGATGCGGATGCGGATTCATGAAGTCACTTTCAATTCTAAGATGTTTATATATAAGATGGGCAGCCTGATGACATATATTTTGGCTGCAGATGCGGATACGGATGCGGATCTTCAATATTTTAGTTTAAATATAAAATTTATGTCTATATATATATATATATATATATATATATATATATATATATATATATATATATATATATATATATATATATATATATATATATATATATATATATATATATATATATATATATATATATATATATATATATATATATATATATATATATATATATATATATATATATATTTTTTGGGCATGACATTATGTGTATATATATATATTTTTTACATCTTACATTCTCTCCCAGTCAGGCTTAAGAGCCTGTCAGTGGGGCCAACCTCCGCTTCCATCTTATTCTATCGGATCCATCACGATCCCACCGCCATCAGCTCATCCATCGCAGGCATCTGGTGTTTCCTCAACGAATCCTCTACTGTGTCTCTCCACCTCTTCCGCGGTCTTCCCCTCGGTCTCACTCCCTCCGGTTTCCACCTCCACCTCCTGCTTCTCTCTCCCTGCATCTTTCAGGTGTCCCATCTGGCTGCGTCCACTTTATTCATCATGGGTTTCACACCCACGCTCTCCCTCACTGTCTCGTTTCTCACTCTCTCTTCTCGTCTTTCCAATCACTGTCCTCAACACATTCATCTCCGCTGTTTGAATTCTACTCTCCCCTCTCAT
>JABUQX010010174.1:45000-49174 GCA_015478945.1 Trachelipus rathkii | reverse complement strand
TTATCAAGGATCAACTAGAAAGGGGCTTCATCGAAGAAGTTACTCCTATTACTCCGATCCACCCCAAAGCCAAGCTGCACTATTTACCCCACCATGGGGTCCGGAAGTCCTCGTCCACCACAGCACTGAGACTAGTGTTTGATTGTTCTTCTAACAATCCTAGTCTTAATCAGTGCTTACACAGTGGACCTTCCCTAATTACCGATTTGACCAAGATCCTTCTGAAAATTCGGTTGAGACGGTATGCTACGTCCGCCGACATTGAGAAGGCCTTTCTTAGCCATACGTCTCAGGTTGGAAGATAGGGATTCCACGCGTTTTTTGTGGGTGAAAGATCCTTCCGACCCCCGAAGCCCTTTGGTCACCTACCGGTTCACTTCCGTCTTATTCGGAGCCACCTGCAGTCCGTTTTTGCTGGCTGCCTGCATTCAACACCACGTCCGAAACTCAGACACCGACTACGCAGAGATTATTCTGAACCAAATCTACGTGGACAACCTGTTCGGTACCTTTGACACCGAAGCAGGTGTGGAAGATTTCTTTCGTCAGTCCCGGTCCCTTTTCGAAAAGGCCGGCCTCAATTTACGAGAGTGGGTGTCCAATTGTCAAGAAGCGAACGTAAAGTTCCGAGCGAACGATGCGGCCGCCGAAGACACTACGATTAAGGTTTTGGGTATGGAATGGGATACTAACAAAGACACCATTTCCTACCCCCTCAAGGTTGTCGCCTCGGAAGCGGCTACCAAGAGGGCTATTCTGCAGAACCTCGCTTCCATATTCGACCCACTGGGCATCTTGTCCCCGGTGGCTGTTCGAGGGAAGATTCTCCTGCAAAAATTATGGAAGGAGAAACTAAGTTGGGACAAACCTATTTCCAACGAACACCGCAAGGAATGGGTTTCAATTGCCGACCATCTACAACGCTGTTTGCAACTAACGATACCAAGACAGCTGATTTTTGCTCGAAAGGTGGAACTTCATGCCTTCTCAGACGCATCGGGCGCAGCCTATGCCACTGCAGTGTACGCTGTATCAATGGGAGAGCACGTTCCCATCGCCAGTCTTCTTATGGCAAAGGTGAAAGTTGCACCCATGAAAGAACTCACGATCCCGCGTTTGGAACTAATGGGAGCTCTACTCTCCTCCCGAATCATTAAATTTGTTATCGACGCCTACAAGGATTTACTAGAGATAGTTAAGATCTACTGCTGGTGTGACAGCCAGGTGGCGTTGCGCTGGATATTCTCCTCCAAGCAGCTCCCCCTCTTCAACCAGAACAGAGTCGATGAAATCCGTAGAAACCTGCCGACAGCCGAGTGGCGGTACGTCCCCACAGAAGACAACCCCGCCGACGCGGCGTCTAGAGGCGTGAGTTATAAGTACGTATTCACGGACTTATGGAAGAAAGGCCCCCCTTGGCTTACGAACCCTCCAAATTGGCCCGTCTGGACCGAACACCCTTCCCTCTGTGAAGGGGCTACGGGGACGGACGAGGTCATAGTAGCCGCTTCCACCACCGCGGTACCGAAAGCGGCTCCCATCTTCGATTTAGAGCGTTACTCCTCGTTCAACAAGATCATACGGATCACCGCCCTGGTTCACAGGTTCATCGAGAACCTGAGGAAATCCAGGCAGAAGCTCCCTATGACCCGGTCCGTCTCTCGGCCCGAATTCTCCCATTTGATTTCCATAGAAGAGAGAAGTAACGCGGAACTCTACTGGATTCGGAGGCTACAGAGGGAACACTACCTACCCGAAGTTACGTGCCTCCAAGACTCTTTACCTTTAACGAATCTGGTGAAACAACTGAGCTTAACGCTAGTGGATGGAGTACTCAGATGCGACAGGAGATTGAGCAATGCGCTGATACCTTTCGACGCAAAGTTCCCTATGCTGTTGCCATCGAACTCGCATCTCACCCAGCTCATCATATGGCAACTTCACCAAACAAACCACCATGTTGGTATTTCAGAACTCGTGTCGATTGTCCGTCAGCGGTTCTACTTCGCTCAGATGAGGACAACGGTGAAGAAAGTGATACGCCCGTGTGGTCTTTGCAAACGTTTACAAGCTGCACATTTTCGTTCGGCGCCACTAGCTGCCCTGCCTCGTTCCCGAGTGGTAGAGAGCAAACCGTTCACGGTGATCGGAGTGGACCTCACAGGGTACTTCTATGTCAAGGTTCCCAGGAACGACGTGACTAAGAGCTATGTGGTTTTGTTCACTTGCGCTGTGACTAGAGCGATACATCTAGAACTGGTCTTCGACAACAGCACCGAGTCATTTTTGAGAGCGTTACGTCGGTTTATCGGAAGACGAGGAGCACCCTCCATAATATACTCTGATAACGCAACGTATTTCCAAGCAGCATCCCAGCACCTCAGGGACTTATGGGAGCTACCCTCCGTGAAGGACTTCCTAACCCAGCATTCCATCACCTGGAGATTCAATCCTGCCAGAAGCAGTCATTACGGCGGATTCTTCGAACGTTTGATCGGGCTGACCAAGACCCATCTTCGGAAGACCCTCAAAACCTCTCTAGTTAGCTATGAAGAGTTCAACACGGTGCTTGCGGAGGTGGAATCTGTGGTCAACTGCCGACCCCTCACCTACGTGGGCGACGAGCTCCACTGCGAGGAGCCCCTCACTCCTTCCCACTTGTTGATGGGGTACAAGCTAAATACCCTTCCAGTCCCTGAAGAATTACTTGAACATGATGCCACCTACAGGGACCCGGTGAAGGTCAACAAGAGGTACAAGTATTTACTCTCCCTCATAGCTAAGTTTCAGTCTGCTTGGAGCAAAGACTATCTGCTCAGCCTGAAACAATCTTGGAATGTCTCCAACCGCCCTGACGTTAAGGTCGGAGACGTAGTTTTAATTGAGGACGATGGTCCTCGTCTAAGGTGGAAACTGGGCATCATCAAAACCCTTTACACTTCTCCCGACGGGCATACCCGTTCAGTATTGCTCAGTACGAGTCGTGGTGAAATAACAAGGGCCGTTATCCACTTGTATCCTCTGGAGATACACTCCAACCTGTTCGATCCCACAGATCCGCCCCCACCAGTCGAAGCTCCTCAGGCATCGATCTCTCCTCCAGAGAGACCCTCCCGACGAGCGCACCTTTTGGCTAAGCAGAAGATACGGGCTATTCTTTCCGCCGAAGAATAGCGCTCTGCACAACAACTTCCCCCTTCCTTATAACTCCCGTGGACCTCGCCCGGGTTCCGCCTTTCATTGTCTACGGGACGGTGAGCGGGACGCTGGAGCGGAGTCCCGTGGGGAGTTTAATGTTTTCTCCAGAATCGAAACCATACTCTTGAAACAATAACGGCAATGTTCTTGAAACAAACAACCACAATATCCTTTGAAACATTTGAAACAATAGCGAACCCTGGGTTGACGATGGGAAAAAGACCGTTACGAAATTCAAGGAAGTTGGTCAATTAAGATGAATGCCTTGTCAAGTAATAGAAAAACTTTGGAGATTTCTTTACAACAAAAGCAGGAAGTTTGCGGTTCTGGACAAAGATAAGATTGACGATATTTCTACTTTTGGAAAATCTTAATTGCCTAACGGATTTTCTGAAGTTCAGGACTGGGACAAAAGTGGGAGGAGAGTTCCCAGAGAATTCGACTTTTCATTGGTTATCGTAAAAGAAACTGGAGCGTTAATTGGCCGGAGGGAAATGAAGAACCTACCCAGACAGAGGGTACTAGCCAACGGTGAGCCGCAGGCTTACGTTGTAAATACCCGGGGGCGGAGATTCTAATTTGGAATAGGAATGCACTTTTTCGAAAAACAGTTCAAAATATTTTTTCTAGAGTGAGGATGTTAATATTTGGTAGTCTCAAACTTTGTTCGTAAGAATCGCGTTGTGTAGTAGGAATCTTAAGTCCAAATTTTCGAGTCAAACTATGAACTCCATAATATTTCTGCTATAAAATAAAGTGATTTGTATCTGTTCTCCTCGGGAAAGGCACAAATATTAATGCATGCGTGTATATATAATTTTCTTTGAAAGGTAAAGAAGAGACAATGAGCTCCAATTTGAAGCTTAAGTAGTAATAGAATTTTAATTTCTTTCCCCATGAGGGAAGAAGTGAGTCTTTATACTGTAATTTTCACTCGCAAATTGCTTCGTGTTTATGTAAATATTTGACGGTCTTT
>JABUQX010010174.1:30000-32500 GCA_015478945.1 Trachelipus rathkii | reverse complement strand
GTGCATTCTACAAGAATTTGGGAACATTTATTGCGTAATCAAATATTCCAAGACCGACTAATGAGTGTCTAATGCAGCGAAAGTTGAAATATAGAATAAGGAAGAGAGTACCAACCTTTACCAGTAGATTGCACATAAAAGTGACCATAGCATAAGTTTGGGATTGGGGCCTGGATAATGCTGTGGAAAGACTTGTTCCAAGTGTTTTTTAAGGGAAAAGGCAAACTACGAATGTTCAGAAAAGTGTCTATTTTGATAGTACGAGCGATGCGGAGAGAAAATGATTTAAGAGTCTGTGCGAGGGTACAATTGATAAGACGAAAGCTTTTCTCTTTCAAGAAGGACTGTGAGTATAACCACATCACTTGCATGTTACGTAGTTCATACTAGGACAAACGATGCCCTATTCAAAACTAGAAACTGGGATGGCTTGAAGAAATTCTAAAGGTGCTTCAGAACATTTAATTACATGCTTGTTTGCCGAGAAAAACTGGGCCTTTCAAGAAAGATCGAAAGGAAAGTAATAAGAATATTACGGGGATTGCGTTGTGCTTTCGAAGATATATTATAGTTTTATGGAAGATTATGACCAGTAGATAGATAAAGGAAGGGAGTTTTTAAGGATCTGAGAACAACCATGTTTCTTTGCTCCATTTAGAAATACAAGAAAGGTCAGGTCAATTAGTGTTAGGTCATCCTCTTAACAAAGGGGTATTTGAATTTGAGTGGGTTAATTTAAAAACGAAGGGTGAACTCGTCAGCTAAGGGAGGATTGATTATGAAGTGAGTGGAAAATTAGTTTCGATTAGAATGAACACTATTATTGATATATTTAATGTATGAACGATGACAGTCTACAACATTTATTACAGAATGCTCAGAAAGGAATTTGGTAAGATTACAGCGAAAATCATAGATATCGAATGAGAGAAGTTTAGAAACCAAAACTTTATGCTAGAATATCGAAAGTTTTGATATGTATCTAGCTCCACAGCAAAGGGAAATTTCACCAGTAGAGCTTTATTTACGGAAGTCATATACTGGCGATCAGATATAAAATTAGAAGAATTAACAATTAAGTTTCCAAATCTTCCTGTTAGTCTTCCTTTGGTCTTTGGAGAGAAAAAGGTTAAAAGGATATGACGACATTTAGGGGGTTGAGATGGGTTCGCTTTTATTTCGGCACAAGTTGAATGAGTTCATGCCTAATCTACCTAGAAGGAAAGATTGTGAAGTTGATAGTAAGAGACGAAATAGTAAGCCTTTTAGAAAGTCAAAATTATAAGAATGATTAGGGTTGTTAATCTTATAATTTTGACTTTCTAAAAGGCTTGCTAACATCAAATATCATCAACACTCGTATCTTTGCAAAACTTAGCCCAAAAAAAATTCTACACTGCCCTTTCCTCCCCCAAAAAAAAAAAACAACAACATAACTATATCTCTTACGGCTCAGGCAAAGTAAACAAATATTGTTTTATTCTTAACCAAACTCGGCGATTACATTAAGCAAATTGAGATACTCTTAAAGACAAGAACAACATATTTCCCTCTCTTTTACAAAAAAAAAACAAAAAAAAAAACTAAAAAATTCCCAAATTATCTTTAACAACAAACTAAAACAAAATCCTGGTTGTCTAAACCTCCTCCCTCTTACTACACATGAACTTAAAAAATCTACTCTCCCTAAACCTCTCACAGTTCTATAGTTATACCAAATACACACTACAAAACAATACCACCCCAAGACCAAATTATCTCTAAACATTGGACTCAAAACTATATACCAAACTAATCAATATGGTTTGCTAACTCTTTAAAACCTCTCATAGGAGTGACGATAGGACACATCTCTTCTTCCCACTTTACCAACACTGAAGATTTCATTTCCAGAGACATTAACACTAACCCACAACCTTCTTAGTTTTGATGTTGTTTCCCTTTTCACTTTGTTATTGTTCCTCGAACGATCTTCCCTTGGTGTTGAACGCTTTCATTTCTGAAAAACAACAAAACTTTCGTCATCCCTTCCGCCTTCTCACCATTAAAACAAAACTTATTCTCCTTACATTAGAAGCACAACATTTTCCAGTTCAAAACAACACTTACATAAACAAAAAAATAATGGTTTTTTTAAGCAGGGAATCTCCCCTCTCTCCCCATTCTTGCAAATATTTATGAAACTCCTGGAAATCTATCATATTCTTCCCCATCCTCTTCTTAATAATTCCTTTTGGTTCCGATATGTTGACGACATCTTCGCAGCCATTCCTGTTAACACCAATCCAAATGATATTCTCAACCATATCAACAACATCCACCCTAACATAAAATTTACCATTGAACTTGCCAATAACAACTCCCTTCCTTTTCTAGATGCTCTCTTGACCTGGTCCCCTCAAAATCACATACAATTCTCTATCTACAGAAAACCTACTGCCAACCCCAATTATATTCACTGGTTCTCTTCCCACTCTCTAAACACTAAAATTGGCACTTT
>JABUQX010010174.1:0-15000 GCA_015478945.1 Trachelipus rathkii | reverse complement strand
CAAATCCCCAATTCGCTGATGTAACTTTGGAATATTGGAAAAAGTTTGCAGCTAATGATCCTGAAGTTGCTGCAAGATCGTCTATGTATTGGATTGAAAATCCGGAAGCCAACATGTATTGGTAAAAACTTTAGTGTGTATATTATATTGGTTGCAAAATAATAACTTATTTTTCATAATAATTTATTTACATAATTCACATTTATATAAATAATCCATATTTATTCACATAATAATTTATTTTAGTTGCTATTTATTTATTTTACAAAATAAAGCTGAAAATTTTCCCGTTATTCTTCCCGGCTCAGAAAAAACAGGTATTTAGAGGGGTGCTGAATTTGATAACTGGTAATATTTATATTTAAAATCGTTTTTTTCTTATGCTTAATCTAAGTTCAGAAATATTGCTTTCACAACAATAAACCAGTAGTATGGAGATCAGGAAAACTTACTCGGTTGCCGACTCCTTGCGATATATTACAAGTTATAATGAAAGATAGGCATAGTCATGTATAATTCTATCTATAATGATATATGATTACATGTAAGATAATATGAAGAGGTGGACTTTAATCCGGTCCTGAAATATCTTCCGTGAAGGCGTAGCGGGCAAAGAGACGCAGGATCTATGTAAAATTTGTCCCTCGTTCTTCTTGCGCGTGTTCCTTCGTTGAGCCTTATCGAAAGGGAACACAAGTTATTGAAATAATTATTCTCTTAACCCGTAAAAACTTCTTAACACTTGTTGACCTTCAAAATTTTTCCAGGTCAGAAAATAATTTTAAAATCTCTAATAATAATAACTTCTAAGAAAGAAAAGTTTAATGAAATATAAAAAATATCAAAAGGGGGGGGGGGAGGAAAGTATGCAATTTATTTTAAAAATGACCAAGTCACTTGAACCCATTCGAACCGCTGAAGGGTTAAAAATGCGGATATTTAGGGCTGGGAGAGTAGTAGGTAATAAGGACCGAGAGAAGGAAGATAACAGAGCATCGTGTTGTGTTCCACCCATCATTAGCACATACACATGTTACCATTTATCATACGTTCTAAATATAAAATACGAGGAAAATAAAATAACTAAATTAAAAATAAACAAACAATAACAATGTCTTCAATAACATCTTCCACTTTTAAAGGCATAAATGATATGCAGGTTTGTTTCGCGTGACACATTACTGTCACATGCAACAGAAATATAGTCTGCAAAGATGACACAAAAAAAGGATTCTCAACTCACTTCCCCTCTCTGAAAGAAACGATTCTTTTTTCCCTGCCTTCCAATATTTTCACGATCTTCATTTTTATGACTGCTAGTGCCTCTATCGAAGAATAATGTCCAAATAACGGTATATAAATCCGATGTGTTTATATTTGTTTAAGTTAATGTTGTTTTCTTTCTTTCTTTATCCTCCCACACCATGGACAGGTACGCAGCATCACTCGAAACGGTTGTTAATTTGAAGAACGAAAAGTTGAAAAGAAAGCTCTCCTCCCCCCCAATACCCATAAGTTCGAACTCATCGGAGCCAAAATCCACCCAAGAGCTTCACAACGCCGCGACAGACGCCGACTATGGTATCTGGTCAATGTCAGTGCTCATCTGTGCCCAGCCCTCAAATATGCCGACCCCTCACAAAAACAGACCATTATTACTCCACTTATTGTGAACCAATCTCGCGCAGCCTGCCAAATTTACCACATTCCATTTAATTCTAAAACACTTATTTTATATTTAAAGGACTCAAATTTTCTCTTACGTATTTTTTCATTTTAAGTAATGAATAAGTCATATAGAGATTTAATATTCTATCCTAATTCAGCAGGATTCGAACATTGGGCTCTTTAGCGTCGTATATACTCTGTATTATATGATTTAGTAATATTTTAGTATCACTCAAATGTACCTGGGAAGCTTATAATAATATTTCCCTAACCCTACAATCTCACTTCTTAATCAAACGTGAGGACTATTTATTCTTCCTTTTAACCATACGTCAAACCATCTTAATATTCATCCACTGCATTCCTTTTCATCCTATCACCGCTCTCTACAAATCTACTATCCCATAGACCTATCATCCTACCATTTAATTACACTCTTCTCAGATCTTAACATACGCTCTCCCTTATAGATGATAAGCTAATCCTTATACTGAATTAATGATCGTGCAATCAGTTAGTATAATCAGGTAAATTATTATATTTTATTCATCAAATACTTTTAAGTACTACTATTAATTAATTATATTATAACTAACCTAGGGTAACAATAATATATACCATCTATGTATATAATATGGGGATTTAAGTATTCACAAAAATATATTTAAATTAAATACCGGCCACCTTCCTAAATACTACATTCTGCATCATCGTTCCCTTTTCATCCAACATTATAGTACATTAATAATATTTAAATAACTCTTATACTTATGAGTACTCTAATTAACATCCAGTTTGCTTACCCATCCAACATTTGAATTCAATAAATATTGCTTACTCTCCTCTCACCCACACATCATTTTTATCTCTTCATTCATACTATTTACGTCATATTCAACCCTTCATACCCCCCAAACTAAATCCTCATTCATATAATCTATTCATTCAGCATTAACCTACACAAAACATAAACCTAAATTCTTCGTAATAATAAAGCACGGTGCATATCCTCCCAATCTTTAACTATCTTCCATTATTTACAAGCTCAGTCTAACCTATCCTCCTGAACCTCTTAGATTCTTTCATTCACCAAATCCATAGCCTAAAATTAGCTAATCGTGACAATAAGCATCTCTCCTGACCTCACTCTACACTATTATTTAGTCATATTCACTGTTACCATGCTTCCAAGTTATTTTTTACACATCGTTCTAATCTATATATATTATTTATAACATACCTAATACTTTTCTAAATTTACTCAATTATATTATTATTATATTATGTTATATTATTTATTATTGTATTATTATTTTAAAATTATTATTTATTAGTTATTAAATATTATTTAATTTATTATATTCTTTAAAAATATATTTATAAGAGCCATATTGCCGCCGAAGATTGGTATTATAAGTTTTTAAGAAAAAATAAACTAGCTGAAGAGACTAAACAGAATTCAAGAGGCGATTCATATTTAATTTATACGTATACCTAATTCTAGAATAGAAATTAAAATATTGAACTGAAATGTGACGTGATAGAAGAGTCATCATACCTCACTCAGACCACTGGTGAGATACAAGTAGTGAAGATCCTTAACCATTATAACGTGTAAGAAGTCTACATTTATTGCACTTAAATCAAATTAATTTATCATATCCCCACAGAATATATATAAGTTTCGATGATATCCTTGTTTAGCGGTAACTGCTCCGAATGTTATTTTAATCATCCTCTCTTGCCTGCGAATTGAAAAAATTCACGTCCAACAGGGATCTGGATATCAGGAGAAAATTAACTACACCTTCCACTCTAATTAAAGAACCCCGGATTAACTTATAAGATCACCAGACATACGTTAATTATTTATTCTACATGTGAAACGTTCATATCTTGGAACATATATACTCATATAATTACGAAGGAATTTTCACTCGCTTAAATATATAATATAGGTAGCGCACGTGAAAATGTTATTAACAGGGCATTAAAATTAGGGATTCACGTATCGTATTATAGGCTGCAATGTACCTCACGTCTCTATTTCTAGCTAATTGAGGAAGCATACCGCATATTAAACGTTTTATATGATACATAACTCTAATTTACGATAGGAATTTCTCGCTTATAGGTTATAGCGCACGGATAATGGAATCAACAAGTTAAATGGGGCATCCACGTTATCGTATTAACTACGTGAATGATGAAAATATAGAACTTCTTATCACTATTATATTATTGATTAATTATATGACGATGCAAATTTAAGGCGTGTAGAAAATCAGAGGCCTATCTCACAATCCTACTAAATATATAGAAATAAAGTATATTTGAAAAAATTATTTACTATACTTATAATTAATAATAATTAAATGTTCATAATGAATTAATATAAAATGATTTTTATAAAATAGTATACTTAAAATAAGATACGCTAATTTCAAGTACTTTCTTTTCAACTACCCGATGTATGTATATCACAAGGGTAAGGAACCGATTGAGCCTATACAATGTTGCGAGTGAAATGGGGTGTTTTTATATAATAGTGAATAGATTAAAAATAAATTTATGTTCAAATAGATTTTTCAAATTCACCAAAGGGGAGTGTCGTTGTTGTTACGCAGGAGGCTAGAGGAGCTGCAACGGCCGCTAAACAATCACTACCAGTAGAAAAGGCGAGTGCAAGCATTTGCCTCAAACGACGGAAGGAGCCATTGAGAGCGCCAATAGAAAACCAAGAGATCCATAACAACACCGGAAGCTTTTGACTCAAAGTAAGAAATAAATATACTTAATAATTTTAAAAATTTCATTTGCGTCTACCTATTTTTTCAACCTTTTTCCATCATCACCTTGTTCTGATTTTTTTTTGGTTCATTAATTATCATTATTTTTATTATTGTTATTGTTATCTATTCTATATATTTTTTCTAGATACAACGTTTCTGTGCTGTGCTGTGCACGGGTGCTTATTACGCAAGAAGCACTGATAAATTTATCATTCCTGGAACGATTGCAAATTTACATAGGCATCGCAATAGAAATGGAACCAGTGCTCTAAATAGGGGTCCGACGTGTTGATGTTTAACTTGACAACGGTAGGAGGTATAGACTTTCGACCTTCATATTCAAAATTTATTGCTGATGATATACTGATTATTGAAATTATTATTTTCTTTTTTACTTATTTATATCTTCTATTATATTATGAATAACCCACTACGAAAGTACCATTGCTAACTATCGGTAAATAAAACGGCTCTCTGTCCCTGACCCAAATATTGCCCTGTTTCATTGTTGATATCATAGCGAACGTAGCGAGGGTTGTAAGCCCAGCTACTTATGATATCGAAGCTGCCTCGAGGCCGAGCCATAACGCTTACGTTAGGGAGGAGCGTTAGCGACGTTGCTTATTATTATTATTAAAATTTCTATAGAAAACCTAATTTCAGACACTAACAAACTATTTGATATATGTTGACGGGGTTTTCTTATTTTATTTGTAGGAGGCTGGAAATTCTAGGCGTCAGTAAAATATATCCTTCCTGTACCCTGGGTGACCTCAGATCCCAGATAAAACCTTTCTGTACTGTGATATGCAAGGGCGCTTATTACACAAGAAGTAATGATAAATTTTACATAACAATGATAATAAGCTCACCCATAAAGGATATTTCAAAAGAAATTTTTTAAAATATGACTAAAACGGTTTTATAATATTTATATTTATTCTAAAGATTTACTTATACAAACCGATAAGTGTCATAAAATTATGCTTTTTATAGAAATTTTAATAATAATAATATTTACAATCAATATTAATCTTTCATCAGCAATAAATTTTGACTATGAAAGTTTAAAGTCTACACCTCCTATCATTTAAAGTTAATGGTTGACACATCGGACCCCTATTTAACGCATTTTTTGCATTTTGAAAGCGACATCTTTGAGAACATTTCCTATGCTATTTTGTTATTGTTCTGGGAATGTAATATTTATCATTACTTCTTGTATAATAAGCGCCCTTGCATATCACAGTACAGAAAGGTTTTATCTGGGATCTGAGGTCACCCAGGGTACAGGAAGGATATATTTTACTGACGCCTAGAATTTCCAGCCTCCTACAAATAAAATAAGAAAACCCCGTCAACATATATCAAATAGTTTGTTAGTGTCTGAAATTAGGTTTTCTATAGAAATTTTAATAATAATAATAAGCAACGTCGCTAACGCTCCTCCCTAACGTAAGCGTTATGGCTCGGCCTCGAGGCAGCTTCGATATCATAAGTAGCTGGGCTTACAACCCTCGCTACGTTCGCTATGATATCAACAATGAAACAGGGCAATATTTGGGTCAGGGACAGAGAGCCGTTTTATTTACCGATAGTTAGCAATGGTACTTTCGTAGTGGGTTATTCATAATATAATAGAAGATATTAATAAATAAAAAAGAAAATAATAATTTCAATAATCAGTATATCATCAGCAATAAATTTTGAATATGAAGGTCGAAAGTCTATACCTCCTACCGTTGTCAAGTTAAACATCAACACGTCGGACCCCTATTTAGAGCATTGGTTCCATTTCTATTGCGATACCTATGTAAATTTGCAATCGTTCCAGGAATGATAAATTTATCAGTGCTTCTTGCGTAATAAGCACCCGTGCACAGCACAGCACAGAAACGTTGTATCTAGAAAAAATATATAGAATAGATAACAATAATAATAATAAAATAATGATAATTAATGAACCAAAAAAAAATCAGAACAAGGTGATGATGAAAAAAGGTTGAAAAATTAGGTAGACGCAAATGAAATGTTTAAAATTATTAAGTATATTTATTTCTTACCTTGAGTCAAAAGCTTCCGGTGTTGTTGTGGATATCTCGGTTTTCTATTGGCGCTCTCAATGGCTCCTTCCGTCGTTTAAGGCAAATGCTCGCCTTTTCTACTGGTAGTGATTGTTGAGCGGCCGTTGTAGCTCCTCTAGCCTCCTGCGTAAGAACAACGACACTCCCCTTTGGTGAATTTGAAAAATCTATTTGAACATAAATTTATTTTTAATCTATTCACTATTATTTAAAAACACCTCATTTCACTCGCAACATTGTATAGGCTCAATCGGTTCCTTACCCTTGTGATATACATACATCGGGTAGTTGAAAAAGCTTGAAATGGCGTATCTATTTTAGATACTTTTTAAACATTTTATTTCATTATGACATTAATTATATCATAAAAAAAAGACAGTTTCTTCGATAGTGGCATATTATGAGGGGTTATAAGCCTCGAATTTTCATGCGTTTAACGATTTGCACGCTCTTATTCCAAATACGAGGATATAAATTTTACATCTCTTTCCGATTTCAAGTTAATATCGATATGTCGGACTCCCGATTAACGGGCTTTCGTTTGTTCCATTTTCGTGCGCTACCTTAGCGAGAAATTCCTACGTAATTTAGGGTTTGTTCAGGAACGTTTAATCGGTTGCTTCCAATGCGAAAAAAGCGGCCATTGGCAGCATATCGATACGTGGAATCCCTATTTAATGCCCCTGTTCCATTTTCAGTTGCGCACCTATAGCGGAGAAAATCCTACGTAATTGTAGGGTAATTTGTTCAGGAAGAAACCACGAAATTAAACGAATTATGTTGATGTGCTGTCATTGGCCCCTAAGTCAAAATTTAAAAAAAGATTTTTAATGAATCTGTTCTCGAGGTTTATTATTTGAAGAGCAAATTTGATTTAGATTTAAGAGTTATAAACGGTTCTCCGATGAAACGGGCACTAACTTCGGAAACATATTATTACGCTTACGATGTTCTGAGCGTAATAATAAAATGGATTCTACAATCGGTAAGCTATCATTTACTTCTGGCTTTTACGAAAACGTCACTATATTGACGACGACGTTTCCGCGGTAAATGGGCGTCGTGCAATTTTTTTTTTTAAGTTTAGTTTACCGTCCTAAAAATTATTTATCGTAGAAATGGAATTTACGGGAGACTAAAATAAAATATTAATTTGAAATAAATACAGTATACACTTTAAAATTACGTAAAAAAAATCTTAAGCGGTACCTCCTTCGATTCGCTCGGGTTGCACGAAAATAACGTTAGCTCTCACTTCTCGGCGAGATGCTGCTAAATAAATTTGGGGCTCCTTATGCGAGTTTTTTTCCCGAGGAGAAAACCAAAAAAAAAAATACGGAATCTAGGTCAATAAAGAATTGATATTCAAGTCGTTATTCACATATTGGAATATATTTTTTTTCTTCGTTCTTAATTTTTTCTTAAAGTCCTAATAATTATCATCCATCTATAAGAAAAAAACTCTTAAAGCCATAAGGAAAGGGCAAGTGGCGTTGTTTTTTTTAATTATTTATTGTTTAAAGTCTACCTCTAAAGATTATTTTTCGTAGAAAAACAGCAAAAGATGGAATACTAATTATAAAAGTAATAATTATATATTAGTAAATCTTGCTCCTCGAAAAAAACTCGCTAAGGAACGAAAAAATTTATTTTGCAACAATCTCCCGAGAAAGTAAAAGTTACGAGTTAATTTGTGGCCCCGATCGAAGCTAAGTGGGGACCTTAAGAATTCTTACGTCGTTATTTATATAAAGAATTGATATTCGGGTATTCACATATCATATAATTATTTTTTTTTTTTCTAGGGAAATGGGCGTCGTGCGATATTTTTTTTAAACCAAATTTTTGTTTAGTTACTCTAAAAACACTTTACTTTTCGCCTCTAGAAACTGAATTTAATGGAGACTAAACTATAAAAACAATTTATGAATATCATATATTGACATTTAGCCCTCGAAATAAAACTCGCTTAAGGACAGCGAAAGGAGGGTATTTTGCACCGTATGCCGAGAAGTAAAAAGTAACGTTTTTTCGTGCCCCGGATCGAAGCTTTATTATATATAGTATAATATATATATATAATATATATATATAATATAAATATATATAATATATATTTATACTATATATAGTAATATAATATAATTATTAGTTATAAATAGACACGATCGTTTTTTTTTTTAATTTAGGTCTCCCTTAAGAATTCCAGTTTTCCTCTATGAAAAAAATTTTTAGAGGTGACTAAACAAAATTAATCTATAGGAAAATACGCATCGGAACACGCTCCATTTCCTATAGGCCTTTGAGCGATTTTTGCTACACTTTAAAAATTCAAGTAAAAAATAATTAAAGGTACCCTCCTACGGTTACACTCGGAGGCACGAAATACCGTTTACCCACTTTTCTAGGGTAGATGGTGTAAAGTCCAAAACAATAAATGACATCTACGGCGTTTAGAAATTCCATTCTTGTACGCTTAGAACGTCGTTACAAGCGGTAATACATAGTTCCAATAGTGACGTTTCAATCGAACCGTTTACATACCTCAAATAGGTCTAAAACCAAAACGCCGTTTATCAGAAGAAGAAAATAAATTCGAAATTCTTTTTTTTCATGATTTTAACTTATACTTTCGCCTTATAAACGGTAGAAGTAAACGTTCACTAATAATCAATCAATTAAATACGCTTAACGATAGTTCATCCCTGAACAATATGCTGTTTGATCGTTCGAGGTCATTTTTATGGTAATCGAGAAACGTCATTTAATATTATAGTGACGCCGTAAGAGTACGCCGTAGAGGAAAACCCCGGCCTCGATTGAACCCCTCCAAGGATCGTCTCGGTAATTACGAAACGTCATTATCGTAATTTTGAGGAAGAAAAAAAACAAAAGTTTCATCACGGATAAACGTTTATCCTGAATACCAAAAATTAAGAACATAGAAAAAATAAACAATTAATGATAATTGAATACCTGAATAATTCTTAATATAAATATCGACGTAAGAAATCTTAAAGGTCCACCCCCACTACGCTTCGAAATCGGCAGAACAAAATACGTATACTTTTACTTCTTCGGGAGATGTTGCAAAATAAATTTTTTCGTTTCTTAAGCGAGTTTTTTTTTTCGAAGGCAAGTGTACTTTATATATAACTATATATATATATATATATATATATATATATATAATATATTAGTATATATATTATATATATTATATATATATATATAATATATATATATATATATATATAATATATAATATATATATATATATATATAATATATATATATATATATAATATATATATATATCTATATATATACTATATATAAGTATATATATACTTTTTTAATATTAGATCTCCCTTAAATTCAGTCTTTTCGTATGAATAATATTATTTTGAAGAGGTAAACAAACAAAAATTAATTATAAAAACTACGCACGACCCCCTATTCCCATAGGCTTTGAGCGATTTTTGCTACACTTTAAAAATTAACGCAAAAAAAATACTTAAAGGTACCTCCTACGGTTCAACTCGGGGCACGAAATACACGTTTACTCTCTAACTTGTTCGGAGATGGTGCCAAAATAAATTTTGTGTTCCTTAAAGGCGAGTTTTTTTTCCCGAGAAGAACCAAAAAAAAAATAGATTCTACGTGACATTCTATAGTCTTTAAAATCATAAATCCATATAAGGTGAGGAAGTACCAGTATGACGATTATGAAGTTCTTAAATTTCTTCAATAATCAATTTGCTATCAATGACTAGCTACACTTCTTTCTCAATAGCTGTAATTGCAAGGTTTCACATTTGTTTTAAATTCCATTTTCTACGATAAAAATTTTTTAAGGGTACCATTGGAACAAAAATCCAATAAAAAATATTGCACGACGGGGGCCCATTTACCGTCGGAAACGTCCCTCGTCACCTATTGTGACGTTTCGTAAAAAGCCCAAAGATAAATAACTTGACGCATTTAAGAATCCATCAATTATATAACACCGCTTAGAACGCTCGTTAAGCGTATATAGTTCCATAGTGACGTTATCCAGATCGACCGGTTTAATAACTGAACTCAAAATGGTCCAAATCACAATCGCCTCTCCAAGAGTCCGACCGTCTGATAAAAGTACAAGTTTAGTTCTTCAAATTCATTAATAGTTTCGACTAATTAACAGTACAGTTTAACTTCAGTATGCATAATAATTAATACGCCTCCTTAGCAGATAGTTTCATCCCTCGAAAATATTGCAGTTCTGATGGTCTGATTTGGTCGTTTTTCATGGTAACGCGAGAAAACGTCATTATATTTACGTGACGCCCGTAGCAGGAAACCGGCTCGATTGATTCCCCCTCCGAGGATCGTCTCGGTAATTACGAAAACGTCACTATCGTATATTGTGAGGAAAAAACCAAAAAGTTCACGGATAAAAGTGAATGGATGTAATGGTGGAAGATTGGTGACAATAGAAAAAATAAACGAATACTTCTGTGGATAAAGTATCAACTCCTGAATATAACATATCAGAACGTAAAGAAATCTTAAAGGTCCCACTTACGCTTCAATCAACTAAAAATAATAACGTAATTTTTTTTACTTCCGGGAAAGATTTTGTTGCAAATAGAATTTCGTTTCTTAAGCGAGTTTTTTTTTTACGAGGGCAAGTGTACTTTATATAATATATATATTATTATTATATATATATATATATATATATATAAATATATATATATAAATATATATAATATATATATTATATATATATATTATATATATATAATATTATATATAATTAATATATATATATTAATTATATATATATATTTAAATAATAATAAGATATATTTAAGATATATCAGATTATTTTTTTTTTTTAATTCAGTTTTTTTTTTAAAGACCTTTTCTATTGAAAAACTAATTTTTAAGAGATTAACTAAACAAAAAAATGTCTTGGTAAAAAACTACGAACGACCCCCATTTCCTATAGGCTTTGAACGATTTTTTTTACTACACTTTAAAAATTAACGTAAAAATATTAAAGGTAGCCCATCCGTACGGTCACTGTTCGGGGCACGAAATAACGTTACTCCCTACTTTTCGGGAGATGGTGCAAAATATAAAATTCTTTGTTTCCTTAAGCGAGTATGCTTTCATTCCGAGCAGAACACCAAAAAAAATAATAATTACGTGAATCCTAAGTCTTAAAGAATTGCTAAATAATAAGATTTATCTCACATACTGGATATTTCTTTTTTTTTCGTTCTTATTTTTCTTAAAATTCTAATTATTTTAGTTTATAAAAGTATTTATTATTATTAATTTTTTTTTTATAGTTGTTAGTCTCCCTTAAATTCCATTTTCTAAAAGATAAAAAATTATTAGGGGTAACTAAAATTAAAAAAAAAAATTAAAAATATTGCACGCACGCCCATTACCATCGGAAACGTCCTCGTCATATTGTGACGTTTCGTAAAAGCCCCAAAAAAATGACTCTACGCGTTTAGAAATCCATTTTTTACGCTTAGAACATCGTTAAGCGTAATAATAGTACCAATAGTGACGTTTCATCGGAACCCGTTTATAACTCAAAAGGTCAAAATCAAAATCGCTCTCCAAAAAAGTCGACATCTGAAAAAAATTGAAATTTTTTTTTTTTTCACAAATATTTACATTCTGATTATCTTTATGACCTAAATATTGATGGTGGACTATTACATAATAATAATGTAATGACATAAAAGATGAAATGTTACGTAATAAAATAATGACGAAATATCGGTTTGAAGTGGTATAAATGCAAATCGAGAAATGTCATTATATTATAGTGACGCCGTAAAGTAGTGACGCCGTAGAGGAAACCCGCCCTCGATCGACCCCTCCGAGGATCATCTCGGTAAGAACGAGACGTCACGATCAAATTTTGAGAAAAAAAACGAAAAGTTTACCGGATAAAGTTATGATGAAAATTAGGAAAAATTAAGAACAGAAAAAATGATCTATTAATGCTATGTGATATGAGAATATTCTAATGTAAATATGACGTAAAGAAATCCTAAAGGTCCCCACTTACGCTTTCGATCGGGGCACAAAGATAACGTAAGACTTTTTACTCTCGGGAGATGGTGCAAAAATAATTTTTTTTTTTTCTAAGCGAGTTTTTTTTTCGAGGGCAAGTGTCATATATATATATTATAGATAATATATATATATATATATATATATATAATATATATATATAGTATATATATATATATATATATATAATATATTAATATATATAATTATAAATATATATTTATTATATTTATAATATATCGTTTTATTTTATTTTAGTTCTTAATTCAGTTTTTTTTTATGAAAATCAATTCTTTAACGTAAATAAAACAAAAAATTAATTATAAACTACGACGACCGGCCCATTTCCTAAAGGCTTTGAGCGATTTTTTGCTACAACATTAAATAATTACGTAAAAAAATATTAAAGGTACCCGCTCCTACGGTTTCACTCGGGCTGACGAAATAAGTTACTTCTCTACTGTGTTCGGCGAGATGGGGCAAAATAAATTTTGTTCCTTAAGCGGAGTTTTTTTTTGTTTTATTGTTTCGAGAGATCAAAAAAAAAATAATTACGGAATCTAAGTCTTTAAAGAATTACTGAATAATAAGTTATTCACAGGACACAGATCCAGGGTCTCTATATATGAGTATTAATATATCGGGTATATAAGGCCCACACAGATCTCGAAGAATTAGTCATCAAGAGAGCGCAAATTCCTTCAATTATTTATACGCTACTAGAACTATATACCACATAGGGATAGTAGACTCATGGAATGATGTCGTGCGTAGAATGGATAAGTTCTGGGACCGTCCGCAGTATTAGGGAGAATATTCGATTAACTCATTATATAATTTTTTTTATAGTTAGTCTCTTCTCCTTAAAAATTCCATTACTAACGATAAATAATTTTTAGGGGTAACTAAATTAAAAAAAATAGCGCGGAGAGAAGAGAGACAACTTTGAGCACGCGAGCTTGAACTAAATGAGAGCCAAGAGCGAGATTCGCCACGGGAAGGGCGCGCGACATTACTATGACGAAGCCCAACCAAACGAACCTCGGAAACGTCCTCGTTTTATAGTGACGTTTCGTAAAAGCCCAAAAAAATGACTCTACGCGTTTAGAATCCATTTTTTAGCTTAGACGTCGTTAGAGCACGTAATAATAGTTTCCATAGTGACGTTTCACGGAACCGTTTATAACGTCAAAAGGTCTAAAGATCAAAAATCGCTCTCCCAAAAAGTCCGAACATTCGGAATAAAATTGAATATTCATTTTGTTTCTTCAAATTTTAAACTTATACTTCGGCTTATAACGGTTACGGCAAAACGTCACCTATAATAATAATTAATACCGCTTACGGTATCAAATAAAAGGTTTTCCTCGAAATTGTCCATTTTTCCGATATTTAAATCAGTTTCGAGAAAACGTTTTATATTATAGTGAGGGCCGTAGAGGACACCGGCTCGATGTCCCCTCGATATCGAAATCGTAAATTAAACTGTTCAAATGTGCAGATTCCCGAAGTGATTTTCCACACTCCTCTCACACCTACTTCATCAGTTACAAAAAGCACCCCATCCCTATTCATATTCCTAAAAGCAGTCCCCTTATCTCTTATTAAACTTTTCGCGCTTCCTTCCAGAAGAGCTTGCTATTGCCTCTGGTATGTCCCCATTCATCCTCCTTCCAAACTGTTCATTTACCTCTTGTTTTTCTCCTACGTATACACCTTTAGTATTTCTTTTTTCCCTTATATATTCCAAGCATCTTTCTTTTGCAACTCTTTATCCTTTGCTTTTAGTACAGTTCAACCCGCTTCTTTTCTATCTTTAAACGCTTTCTCACCTCTTCATTCCACCATTCACGTGTTACATTCTTCTTCCTACTTCGCACATCCACATATCTTCTTTGCACACTACTAAGGATTGCTTTCCTTCATGATTTGCCCCAGATTTGTTCACGTATCAACTTGTTCCATTTCAAAACGTTTTTACTAGCGAGCGCTCTTACATAACTTACCCTTATTTCTTGCTGCAGTTAAACTGCTCATCTTAATTTACCTACTGCCCTTTCGTATCACTTCCTCTCCATCCAAAAGCCCCCACTGGCAACTTAATTGTTACATAAATACAACATAATGATCTCGGATCAATCCCCATTCCTAAACCCTAACTGAAAAATTTTTTTTTTTTTTTAACATCCAACAACATACTTCAACATCTCCTTCTTCACCAAGCACTAAATCAATCATACCTTTTCACTTCGATATACCATCTCTAGCCTACCCAAACTCTAGTAAACTCATGGTACTGCTTGTGTTTACGAAAAATTACTTAGCACACAGTACTTCTCTTCACAGAAATCAATCACCTTCCTACCATTCTT
>JABUQX010010173.1:115000-124721 GCA_015478945.1 Trachelipus rathkii | reverse complement strand
AGGTGTCTAAAATTGGAAGTTTTTTAATGAAGATTCTCAATATGGTTTATATACCAAATATTTCATTAGTTGTGAAAAACCTGTTTTTAATTAAAAAAATTTAACTTCCTAAAATTTACGCTTTTCTTAAATTTTCACATACAATTAATAACTCTTAAAAGTACGGATTTTTTCCTGAATTTCAACATTTGAATTATTTGTAATCTTAAAAATAGAGTTTTTACCCGAGTATATATAGACATTATATGAAAATATAGTGCTCTTCTTCGATCAATGCTATGTTCAAAAGCCAGAAAAGTGAATTTATTAATGTTTTAGGTGTCTTAAATTGACATTGTTTAATGAAATTTCAAATATTTGTTTTTTATGATACCAAATATTCAATTAAGTTTGTTGAAAACCTGTTCTTAGTAAAAAATATAACTTCTAAAATTACGCTTTTCCTTAAATATTTTTACATTAGAAATTTAGAACTCTTAAAAGCTACGATTTTTCCTAAATTTCAACAATTTGAAAATTAATTTCGGGTAATTCTTAAGTTTTGTGTTTTTTAGCGGAGATTGTCAGCGTGTTAAAAATAATATTTATATTTCATTAAAATGTTTTTTTAAAAAAAAGAAAAATAAATTTTTTTTAATAGTTTTAGAGTTTTAAATTTGCCTTTTTTAGTGAAATTTTTAATCTTGTTTTTATGTCCCCTAATATTTCATTAGTTGTGAAAACCTGTTTTTAGTAAAAAATTTTAATTTTAATAAAAATTTACTTTTTTTCTTAATTTTCAACATTTAAAAAATTAAGAACTTTAGAAATTACGTTTTTTTCTATAATTTCAACATATGAAAATTATATTGCGTAATGTTTAAAATGGAGTTTTAACGCGTATTTTAAGCATTGAAACAATAAGTGTTTCATCTCATATGCAATTTTCAAAAAGCTGAAGTGAATGTTATAACTAGTTATTAGGTGTCTTAAATTGACGTTTTTTAATGAAATTTCAATATTTGTTTTTATATACCAAATATTTCATTAGTTGTGAAAACCTGTTTTAATAAAAAAATTTAACTTCTAAAATTACGCTTTTTCTTAAATTTTCACATTACAAATTTAGAACTCTTAAAAGTACGATTTTTCCTAATTTCAACATTTGAAATATCTATAGGTGTGAATCTTGAAAAATCGAGTATTTTAATATCTGCGTTCAGCGATTGAGACAAAAATGTGTTCTCATTGATAATGTTTTTAAAAAAAGCGAAACGTAAATTTTTATTATTTTTAGTGTCTTAAAATGACGTTTTTTAATGAAATTTCAATATTGTTTTTATATAGCCATAATATTTCATACCTTGTTCAAAATTACGCTTTTTGTTAATAAATTTTAACTTCTAAAATTATGCTTTTTCTTAAATTTTCACATTAGAAATTTAGAACTCTTAAAAGTACGATTTTTCCTAAATTTCAACATTTGAAATTATTTGGTAAATCTTAAAATTGAGTTTTTAACGATATTTTCAGCATTTGAAAAAATAATGTGTTTCATTGAAATGCTATTTCAAAAAGCAGAAAAGGGAATTTATTAATAGTTTTAGGTTTCTTAAATTGACGTTTTTTAATGAAATTTCAATATTTGTTTTTATATACCAAATATTTCATTAGTTGTGAAAACCTGTTTTAATAAAAAAATTTAACTTCTAAAATTACGCTTTTTCTTAAATTTTCACATTACAAATTTAGAAACTCTTAAAAGTACGATTTTTCTAACATTTCAACTCGATTTGAAATCCTATTTGTTTAATTCTTAATATATCTGATTTTACGGGATTTTAGCATTTGAAGAAACAATAATGTCTTTCATTGAAAGCTATTTCAAAAAAGCAGAAAGCGAATTATTAAAGTTTTAGGGTCTAAATTCGACGTTCTTACGTGAAATTTCTAATTTTGTTTTTCTATACCTAATATTTCATAGTTGGGGAAACCTGTTTTAATAAAATATAACTTCTAAAATTACGCTTTTTCTTAAATTTTCACATTACAAATTTTGAACTCTTAAAAATACGATTTTTCCTAAATTTTAATTGGTAAATCTTTTAAATTGAGTTTTTTAACGGTATTTTCAGCATTTGAAAAAATTAATGTGTTTCATTGAAATGGGCAATTTCAAAAAAAGCAGAAAAGAGAATTATTTAATTGTTTTAGGTGTCTTTAATTAAGATATTTTAATGAAATTTCAATTATTTGTTTTTATATACATATTTCTCTAGTTGTGAAAACCTGTTTTAATAAAAATTTAACTTCATTCACGCTTATTTCTTAAAATTTTCAATTACGATTTAGAACTCTTGAAAAGATACGATTTTCCTATTTACATTTGAAATTATTTGGTAAATCTTAAAATTGAGTTTTAACGGTATTTCAGCATATTGAATAATATGTTTCATTTGAAATGCAATTTCAAAAGCTGAAAAGTGAATTTATCAATAAGCAGTTAGATGTCTTAAATTGACTTTTTTTTAATGAATTTCCAATACTTTGTTTTTATATACCACAATATTTCACTTATTGTGAAACGCCTAGTTGTTAAATAAAAAATTAAACCTATCTAAAAATTACGCTTATTCTTAAGATATTCACCCCTCAACAAATCTTAGAACTCTTTAAAGTATCGATTTTTCCTAAAATTTCAAAGCATCTTGACAATTATGTTGTAAATCACTAAATATTGAGTTTTAACCGTATTTTCAGCAATGTGAAACAAATAATGTGTCCTCATAATGCTATTTACAGAAAAGCAGAAGATAAATCTTATTAAATAGCTTTAGAGATATAAACCAATGAAGTTTTTAAATGAAATTTCAAAATATTTTTTTTTATATACCAATATTTCAGTGTGAAAACCTGTTGTAATAAAATAAGACATTAACTTCTAAATTAGCGTACTATAATTTTCACATTCTACAAATATTTAGACTCGTAAAAGTACGATTTTTCCTAAATTTCAACATTGAGATTTCTTCTATAAAAGAGATACTCTCTACGAAAATGCTACAGGTAACGGTAATTTTCAGCTTGAACAAACATATTTGTGAAATATTCTTTGAAAATGTCTCATTTCAAAAGTGCAGAAAACCCGTGAAAATTATCTTAGATTTTAGCAGGTTCTTAAATGACGTTTTGAATGAGGATTATTCAGATATTCCGGTTTTTATATACCAAATTATTTGTATTAGTGTGAAAACCTGTTTTAGTAAATAATTCAGATTATACAGCTTTTGTCTTAAATTTCACATTACAAATTTAGAATCTTAAAAGGTTAAAGCGATTTTTAATATCAAAACATTTAATTATATTGGAGGTAAATCTAAAATCTGCAGTTTTTAACCGTGATTTTACAGCCTTTTTGAACAATCCAGACGTATAAACTGATATACAATAGAAATGCTATTTCAAAAGCAGATAAAGCGAATTATTTATTTTCGGTGTTCTTAGTGACAATTTTTTAATGAATTATAAACAAAACAAAACTTGTGCATTACAACGCATATGCGTTTTACATAAAAAATTATAAAATTAACATTAAATTAATTTCTTAAATTTTCTCATTAAAATTTAGAACTCTTAAGTACGATTTTTCCTAACTCTTCAGCATGCAAAGTTATTGGTATGATCTAAATTGCTAGTTATACTGCTATTTTCAGCATTGAAAATAAATGTGTTTCATTGAAATGCATCTTCAAAAAGCTGAAAGTGAATTTAATTAATAGTTTAGATGTCTTAATAGCACTTTTTTTTAATCGAAATTTGCAATTCTTTTTTATATACCAAAAATCATAGTGTTTGGAAACCTGTTTTAGATAAAAAAATCCTTAACTTCAATAAAATTCCGCTTTTCTTTATTCACATTAACAAATTGAACTCTGATAGTAGCATTAGACCTACCTCGTAAATAGTATGTAATCTATTTTGTTATTTCTTTGACAAAGTTTTAACAGTCGTTTTTCAGCATTTGAAAAAATAATGTCGTTTCATTTGAAATGCAATTTCAAAAAGCAGGAAAAAGAATAGAATTTAATAATTGTTTTAGGTGATTAAATGACTTCTGTTTGAACTGTTGTTGATATTTTGTTGCTGTTGTTTCTCTTAGCTGTCTGTTCTTATTCTTGTTGCTGTTTTTCTTGTTTTCTTGTTGTTCTTGTTCTTGTTGTTGTTCTTGTTGTTCTTGTTGTTCTTATTCTTGTTGCTGTTGTTCTTGTTGTTCTTGTTGTTCTTGTTCTTGTTGTTGTTCTTGTTGTTCTTGTTGTTCTTGTTGTTCTTGTTCTTGTTGTTCTTGTTCTTGTTGTTCTTCTGTTGTTCTTTTTCTTGTTCTTGTTGTTCTTGTTCTTGTTGTTGTTCTGTTCTTGGTCTTGTTGTTCTTGTTCTTGTTGTTCTTGTTTCTTGTCTGTTCTGTGTCTGTTCTTTGTTGTTCTTGTCTGTTCTTGTTCTTCGTTTTTGTTGTTCTGTTCTTGATCTTGTTGTTCTTGTTCTTGTTGTATCATTGGTCTTGTTCTCGTTCTTGTTCTTGTTCTTGTTCTTGTTGCTGTTGTTCTTGTTCTTGTTCTTGTTGCTATTGTTCTTGTTGTTCTTGTTGTTCTTGTTGTTCTTCTTGTTCTTGTTTTTGTTTTTACCTTTGCTTATGCTATGTTGTTGTTGTTGTTGTTGTTGTTGTTGTTTTCATAAATAATTAATTTACCTAGCAATAAGATCTAACAATAATCTAATCTAAGATATAAGAAAGGTGCATAATAGGAGTGAATGGCTTTGCCTTATCATGGGTCTAATTGTGAGATCTGGCCCAAGGGGCTGAACCCTCCGTACATGAAGAAGATACTATTAGTGAGGACCAACGCAGTTCTTGTTGAAAGTCCCTAGATGTGGATATTTTTGACTGCGACGAGCTCTCACTTAAGGGTATTGAGGGGATGATAAGTGGGGGAGCTTTCCTTTCAATCTTCTATATACTTAGCTATACTATTTCCGTACCATATTGCTGCACCTTAACCCCCACATCTCCTGCCTAATTTAAGGAAGGATGTATGAGTGATAATTAATATATATATATATATATATATATTATATATATATATATATATATATATATATATATAATATATATTATTAATATATAACATATAATATATATACTTCATAAATATATATATATATATATATATATATATATATAATATATATATATATATAATATATATATAATATATATACTATATATATATATATATAATATTATTACATATATATATACTATGATATATTATATATATACTTATATATATATATATAATATATACTATATATAATAATATATATATATAATTATATTATATAAATATATATATATATATTATTTATAATATTCATATACTATATATATATATATATATAATAATTATATATATATATATAATATATAATATATTATATTACTATATTATATATATATATTACTAATAATATATGTTCTATCTGTTCATATAAAACTTAGAAAGCATCGATAAAAACAAATATAATAAAAACTAAAATATAAATGCCTTGGCCCTTACACGGATATTTTGCAGACAGTAAAGAGAGAATTATGCAAATAGCAGAATTTTAGAATACTTATTGTTCATTCTCTACATAGATAGTGCTCACTAATGCATTTAATATATATATATATATATATATATATACTATATATTATTATAATCATATATATATATAACTATTTAATATAATATAATATAATAATATATATACTATATATATATATCATTATAATATATATATATCTATAGTATTATAATATATTATATTTATATATATATATATATATATATATATCATATATTATATATATATATATATTATAATTATAGATATATATATATATATTATATATATATATATCAAATATATATATATAATTATATATATATATACTATAATATATTATTATATATAAATATATTATATTATATATATAATATACTATAATATATAATATATATATATTATATATATATAATTATAGATATATATATATATAAATATATATAGATAATATATAATATATTATATATTAATATATATAAATATATATATATATATATATATATTATATATATATATATATATACTATATATAATATAATAATATATATAGAATATATATATATATAATAATTATATAGATATATATATATAGTATATATATATACTATTATATATATATATATATATATATATATATATATATATATATATATATATATATTACAGTATATATATATATATATATTAATATATATTATATATATATATATATATATATATATATATATATATATATATATATACTATATATCATATATTATATATATATATATATATATATATATATATATAATATATTATATATATTTATATATATAGATATATATTATATATATACTATACTATATCAGCAGAAGAGAGAGCAGAGAGAGAGAGGAGACAGAGGAGGAGAGACGAGAGAAGTGAGAGAGAGCCACATAAGCGTGGACAGAGAAGAGAGACAGTACTGTTCGATGTTGCTCACATCAGTGATAGGGTTAGGAATGGGATTATCTGATCATTATTAATTTGTTTTATTTAAAACTAAGTTAGTGTGGGCTTGGATGGAGAGAAAAGTGATAAGGAATGAAGTGGGTAGAATTAAGAGTGGGAAGTTAAGTGAGGACGGTAATAAGGAAAAGTATTTGATGTCTCTTCCAAATAAATCAGTTGAATGTGAACAAGTTGAAACCTACAAACTCGTGCAGAAGCAACATGAAGGAAGCAGTTATTAGTAATGGAAAAAAAGTATGTGGATGTGCTAAAGTAAGGGAGTAGGAATGTTAACAGTGAATAGTGAAATGAAGAGGTGATGCAAGCGGTTAAAAATAAAAAAGAACCGTGGTTGATTGCACTAAAAGTCAATGATAAGGTCTCAAAAGAATGAGGTTTGGAATTATATAAGAAGGATAAAAGGAATACTTAAAGATGCATAAGTTGGAGGAAAAAGGAGGTAAATGAACAGTTTGGAGCGATGTTAAATTGGAACTTAAAAGGGAATAGGAAGCTCTTCTGGATAGAAGCGCGAAAGGTTAAGAATGAGAATAACGGAAATCTGCTTAAAATAATGAATAGGGATGGTGCTTGTGCAACTGATGAAATGGATGTGGGAAGAGTGTGAGGGGAACACTTCGAAAATCTGAATAATATTGGCAGTAATGGAAGAAGGTGACAGTCGAACATGTGTGATTGGCTTTTATGGTTGCAAGAAGAACATATTTTGGGGATGAGGTCATAAGTAATGAGGATGTAATGGTAGAGAGTGAGAAAGTTAAAGAATGGTAAATCTGCAGGTATAGAGGAAATTACTTGTGAAATTATCAAGAAAGGAGGCGAGATGGTGATTGAGTAGATTTGGAAGTTATGTAACAAAGCTTTTATGGAAGGTATAGTTTCGAAAATATATCTAGAGACTAAAGAAAGAAGAACAAGGGGTATAAGCTCTTGACAGGAAGAAAAGACCTTTTCCAGTTAAAGAAGGGAACCAAAATATGTAGATGGAGGCTCGATAAAAAATATAAGTTTCAGATTAAAAACTTCCTCCAAGACGTAAAAACCTGCCAAGAAAATAAGCTTAATAGGAAGCATAAGTTCCAATAGGATAGGAAATCCCATTCTCGGCCGGTAAAGACAAAAACGTATAAGACAAAATGAAAGTATAATACTAATAATAAATAAAATTTCCAGACGAAAACCTTCCAGTTCGTCCACGCAGAAGAAGAAGACGAGCGAGAAAAGTAGTGAAAATATCTGATAGGAAAGAAATCAAAGTTACTGTTTTAAATCATGATAAGACCAAGGAAAATTCGAAGATAATAAACCAATAAGAAGATTTATAACAAGGATAAGGGTAACTGTAGGAATTATGTGGGAATTAGTTTAATTAGTGTTGCAGGGAATATATATATCCTGGTATTTTGTTCGAAAGGGTGGGTCCAGCGATTGAGGGACTAATTGGTGAAGAACAATGTGCGTTTAGAAGTGGTAGAGGATGTGTGGGTCAAATCTTTGCATTGAAGCAAATATTTGAGAAAATGAGGGAGAAGAAGAATAAGTAAATTGTATTTAGGTTTTATGGATTTCCAACTGGCGTACGATAGGATTAATAGGGAAGCTCTATGAAAGGTGTTAGTAATATATGGTGTTAGTGGTAGGTTTCTGAATGGAATCAAAAGTATGCCTGACGATAGTGAAGCGTGTGTACAAATAAATGGAGTGGAAATTGATTGGTTCAATATTAATAGCAAATTAAGACAGATGTGCTATGTCTCCTTGGTTATTCAATTTGTATATGGATGGGGTTATGAAAGATTAGTGGTGGAAGGTGGCCAGCGGGGAATGTGTTAGAATGTTTAGAATTATAAAGAGTGGAGCGGTGCCCCTACCTCATTATATGCGGATGATATTGGTTTTGAGTGAGTCCAAATCTGAAGAGAGTTTGATAGTATTGGATAGAGGGATTTGGCAGTGTGTAAAAGGAGGGGTTTGAAAATAAACGTAGATAAAAGTAAAGATATGGTTGTGAGTGAGGACAGTCCTCGGTGTGAAGTTATGTTAGATGGTGAGTAACTGGAACAAGCGTCTGAGTTTAAATATTTAGGATATATTTTGGATTAGGGAGTTATGTAGTGTTAAGAAATGAGCAAATGAGAGAATAAAAGAAAATACATTGAGATGGTTTGCCATGTGGAAAGGATGGATGATAGTCGGTTGGTTTAAGCGGTATATATGACGAGTCGTGTGCGGGGAATCGAATTGGCTGGGAACCGAAAAAAAAAGTTGATTGCATCAGGCTAAAGGAATGCCAGGATGAGAGGAATTGAGTTTGACAGAGGCAAGAAGAAAGGTGCGTAATAGGAGTGATCGGCGGGGTTTTGTGAGGGAATATGGTTGTGGCCCACCTGGGACCAAAGGATGAAATTTACATTGACGATAATGCAAGTGAGGTGTCGCGTCGCACTCCTGAAAGCCATTAGGGTGGATTTTAAGACTCGCGACGAGTTCTCACTTAAGGGTACTAAAGGGCGTGTAGGCCGGCTTTCTTTTCGAACTTTCGTCAATATTCTCTACTTCTTTTTCTGTTTTCCAGTAATTGGCGCACCTTACTTCAATCTCGGGAAAAGGAAAGTGGGTGATCTATATGATAATATATAATATATAATATTATATATATAATATATATATATATATATAATATATAATATATAATATATATATACATATATAATATATATATATATATATTATATATAATATATATATATATATATATTATATATATATAATATATATTATTATTATTATATATATATATATTATATATATATATATATTATATATATATATATATATATATATAATATTTATATATATATAATCTTATATATATATATATACAACTAAGTTATATATTATATATATATACTATATATAATATATATTATATATATATATATAATATAAATAAATATATATACTATATAAATATCATATATTTATATTATATATATATATATATTTGTCACGTAACACAGTTGAGAGTTGGAAATAGGGGGGCGAAATAGGAATATTTGTCTTATTGGAGTCTTTGGATACCGTA
>JABUQX010010173.1:102500-110000 GCA_015478945.1 Trachelipus rathkii | reverse complement strand
CGCCATTCCACCAGACACAATTCTACCGGCTGTTGACGATTAGCAAAACCTTTGACCACTTTGTAGTAGACACCATACTCATTCAAAAATTCTGAATTCGCACCATTCCATAACAATTTCAAAAAATGACCAAATTGTGTTATAAATGGACCCACAGTTTCGATCGTATTCTCTAGCATACTCACTCTATGAAAATACTCCTTTACGAAACACATGTAACAAGGTAATCCGGAGGATTGAGGAGAGCTCTAAGAAATGGAAGATGACCCTCAGGTTATGGACGGAACAAATCCATACACAATCGCAAAATAACCACATACCATAAGCTGTATACGAACACATGTTCAATACTCATAAAACTCAAACTCGTCACATCCTCATACCTCGCATATCACACACTGACACCCAGACTAAATAGCAAACAACACTATAACGATACAATAATCCTTCGTATGATGCACGAGTACTACTGACCAGAATTCACTACATATCCATCGAACTCGCTCCCAGCTATCACGGCCACTTTCACAGTTTACTTGCAGAATCACCATTATGAAACTTTAAGTGTACTCGTCGTGAAACAGAATAGTTAAGACCCCTTGCTCCTCTCAAGAGGGATTTATCATAAACCTTGATCACGGGACAGGCAGATACGAGTGTCATCCCCGGATATAAAGCGACGAATTAACGCTATGTCGTTATCAAGAGTAAGTATTCTAAATATTGCATTAAAAATACCACTTTTCACGTAGAAAACGAGAAACCCAAAAATCCGGATAAATTACTTTTCGCAAATCCATAGTTTTTATAAAACCACTAGCCTATAATATATATGTATACTAGTCGGTAGAATTCTTAATACCTATTTTAATCGAGTATATAAATTCTAACCTCCGGTACCACTCAGTCATCCATATTATAATCCACCTAGTCGTCTAGCTTACTCACGAAGTTTAGTCCGATATTCTATATCATACATTTATCTCTTTCAATACAATCGCGGGATAAATTATTATCGCTCCGGAAAAGTTATTTAGTCTGCGTACTTCAGTGAGTTTCCTTATTTTTATATATATTCGAGATCCTGTTTTTTTGATAGCCTACATAATATAAAAATTATATCCTTTATCTATGAAAAAGATTAAATATTTAATCGCGTTTTCTGAAGTATTTAGTTAATTACTACTATTTAGAGAAATTTTTTTAAATCTCGGCGAATAACAATAATAAAAATAGTGAAAATAATAATAAACTTTGAGGTAATATTAAATAGAAATATAGGGTATATCAGATCACCAGATGGAGGCGCCGATTCGGGTAGTCGATACCCTTTTTCCCATTCGTCTCGTAATCGTAAGCCAGAAATTTGTATTCTTCTTCGGGATGTAAGTGGTATAGTTCCTAATAATATTATGTTTTGATATATATATATATAGTTATATATGTTATATAAAAAATTATACTGATACTCGAGTCTTTCAGAGCGTTCGAATAGCGCTATTCAAATAATAAAACAAATGTCCAAAATGATTCATATTTTTTATTCTCGAAAAATTTATCGCGTTTCGCGTTCGTCTCTAGTTTATCAGTCTGCGATCTATCTACACTGCTGTCCGATTCTTATGGCTATGTATATTCCAAAATCTGCTTTCTTTTTATATCTTAATCTCAGTGTTGAACTAAAATGTAATTCTTCTCTTATTCAAGAGTTCGTCATTGAAGTAATTAACGAACCGAAGAGTCAGGAGTGAGAGGTATAAAAGATTTAGGAAGCGAGAGGAGAGAGGAGAGTGAGACCGCGTTGTCTCGTTCAGCGCGACTTTCCTCTTCGTGGCAGTTCCATAACGCGTTCTTTTTATCGTCTGGGTAATCGTCATAGTATTTACGACCTTTCGTGTAAAAATTTAGGAGCGGGGTTAACGACATTTTCGCGCAAAATAATAACGCCGTCGCGTCCAGGCATATGCAGGTGTTCTTCTTATAAACGTCTTCCATTAAATTTTCTAATTCAGTTTCTTCCTTTATATCGAATATTTTTTCAGAAAGTATGGAATCGCGGTCGCGTGCGGTTTTTTTGGCGAAATACGGGTACCTTCTATGCGTTTCAAACCCGCTCCTTTTTCGCAACAACCGTTCTGATATTTCTACGATTTTGTGCATTAGATTAAAGCCCTTTATAACGCCCATGATAATTTTCTCGCATTTAGGCACCCGATAACGAATAGTATTCGAGTTTATGTTGTATTTTCAGCTTTCATATAATTAAATACTTATTTATTTTATTTTTATTTATAATTATCGTATTAATTTTTTTCATTAAGATTTTTAAATACTTTTAATATGGGATACTTATGATATGATATATAATTATATACCGTTTAATATATATATTTGGTAGACGAGTGTCTATGTAGCTATCACATGCTATTCCCTCCGTATCACATTATAATACTACGGTGGTGTATCATGCATAACTACTTATGTTCTCCTTTTTCTTGGACTTTTAGTCCATAATATATTGTCCGAGGTTTTCACGCCTTATAAGTTCTTATGTATTGTTATAAGTTTATCATTTTCACTCATCACTCTCACACTACACCGTACATTAGTGCACACTATTATTTATTAATGTGGATCCTATTATACTTTAATGTAGTACCATCGCAACCCCTTCTTCGACGGCTAAAATTGCTTCCCGTTAATTTTTTTACTAGGTGTGTAGCCACGTCAATCAGTCCCATGACATGATGGCGTATACTGATTTAATACACCATTACCTACTGTTATCTCTCGACTAATTTTTAATTCATTTGGCACCTGAGTTGTATCATCACAGATCGAGCAATAAATCTTACTGAATATAAGCCATTAATCTTGAATATAAACTAATATTACCTCTATCAAGTTAACACTAATTATACCATTGTTGGAATCCTGGGTACAAAATCTTTACGTTTGGAAATGTGAACCAAAAAAATTACTTAAACTTAATTCAGGTACATTAATCTATTTTTATCCTTAAAAGTAATATATAGCTATTAGTTTAACATCACATACATTTTACTTGGAATCCTATCGAAAAAGTTAGTTTTGGAAAATTGATTCAAATTAATTAATTTTTTTTATTATCATTTATATAATTAAATAAATCACATTTATTAAAATATCAACTAATTTCGTCAAACTGCGTAGTTTAGCACGGGCATTACGATGGTTAAGGTGGGGCTCTGGAGCCGATAACGGTGTGGGATACCACCGAGGCGGGGACCGACTTATGTTGCGCATGTTTACCGGGTTCCAGTCAGGGCGCAGGGCAGCCAGAGAATCTCTCTACCGCATCTATACCTCAATCTCTTCTACTATTGAGCTGGGAGGTTCCTGGAGAGCACCTCTCCCCGAGAGGCGCCGTAATATAGTCTACCCTACTGATTACGTTTCCTTCGTCGGACGCCGAGAGACCTACTCGATACTCCTATACTGCCACTCTTTGCGGTTTACCTCTTGGCATGTTTAATTATTATATCCTATTTAATGATATTTAATAAATAAAAAATAAGATTATAAAACTGATCGGTAGTTCAGTAAAACATAACGTATAGCAGGACTCCATATTATAATAATTTATGAATCCATGTCGCGTCAACATCTTAAATTATGATTGTTATACGGATCATTAATACTTCAGTAAATATACTACTGAAATAAAATTAACACTATACATCAAATTCTATATAACGTTCGATGGTTTTTCTGTAAAAATAGAATCAAGCAGGTCCCAAATCATTAATTATATTTTGGTTGATCTAGCATTGGGATATATTGGCTACGTATAATATATTATATATTATATATTAATATATTATTATTAATTTTATTTATAATTATTATAATACTTAATTATATATAATTATTATAATTTTTATTACATCAGGTATAATTATATTATATACAATTTATTTAATTTAATTTTTATATATATTATTAATATTTAATATTATATAATTTTAATTAATTTATACTTAAATATATATTATATTATTTATCATATATATAATACTTATATTATATATATATAATATTATATTTTAATATTAATATTACTTAATATTATTTAATAATATAATTATAATATATATGAGGATGTCTTTCATCTACATGATAGTAGTGACATATTAATTGACTCTTTGATTTTGGCAGGTATCTGAGAGTTGAGCAACCTTAATTTTCGCGTACTTGCTAACTTCCCGATTCGAGCCTTTTGAGCATTCTAAACATATTTTGTCGTGTATCTTCATATTTATCAGATAGGTGAGCTGAGTATAATTCTTCATCTATCTACATATAGGAGTTTTTAATATTTACCCTTTATTTTTTTAGTTTTCATTTTGGAACAAAAAAATTTTGTCACTTCAAACAAACTTGAATATATATATAATATAAATTTGTAATAATATTAAGTAGTTAATACGTCATATATAAATACTAATTATATTAGTACTATAGCTTGAGTTTATTTTTTATTTATATTTTTCAATTTTACTAGATTTATTCTATCTACTATTATATCATACGGTATAATAATAATACTATATATAGATTATTATATATATATATATCTATATATATTATATATATAGTATAATATATATATATTATAGGCTACTAACGCTACTTATTAAATGGAGGCGGGTATTATTAAAATCATTATCATACTATGTCTAAATTAGCATAGTTGTACCTTAATATTATATATATATATATATACTATATATATATATATTATATATACTATATATATATATTATATATACTATATATATATATACATCATATATATTTTATATATTAATATAATATTAATATTTATATATATATATTATATATTATATAATATAATATAATTATATATTATTATATCATTATATTTGTATTATATTATATATATATTATATATAATTTTATATATTTAATATATTATATAAATTAATATACTATTATATATTTCATAATACTTTGTCATTAATATTTCATAAGTTAGCAGTATTTATATAATCTTGAGTTAGTTATTAATAATTTACTATATTTCTGAAGTTCGAAGTTTATTCTTTTATTGTATTCAATATTATTTATATATATACCCTAATAAGTATTTACTCATTATACCTATTAGTCTAAGCTTCTCTTACCACTATTATATACCGTACCCTATCCTTTATCTTCTCACGGACTGATTTTTTTATTGAGATTGATGCATAAGGATATATAATATCCGCTACCGGACATTTCTTTAGCACATCTATATACTATGTTAACGGCCCACTCACATATTCACCTCAGCATACACATATATTATTAGAAGTGCAATTATAGATGTCTCTATACACTAGATCATGATTTCCATTATTTTACGCTTGAGGACGCATTCATCATATAAATGTTATAATTATACTAATAACTCCCAACAACCTGTGAGGAATAAATCCAGCTTATTGAGTATGACTATGGAACTTTGAGTGACTATGTTTCTAAATATTTTGGTGGGCCCTTACAACTGTGATCATAGTTTCATTAAACGCATCGCTAAACAACTTTAAATGTACAATATTCTATAGCTTACATCAAATCATATTTTGAATACCTCAAATAGCCTATCTGCTATTCCATGAAATTTGGCTTTCACCTCATTTACCCAGCCAGTGTAATGCGAAAATTTCAATTTTTATTTGGACTACTACGCCTTACAAACGTATCTGATAAACGTAAAACCCTTAACATTAGTTATTAATTTTCAATACAGACGAATGGCTTTCGCACAATATACTCATTTTACGACAGACCTCTTAATTAATATAACAGCGTGTGTGGAAAAATATTTGTATGAACTATTTTTAATTAGCCACTATTTTTCAAACTTATTCTGAACACTGAAAAAGTCATTTTAATTAAAATATTCACTATAAAATATCTAAATGTCGTATCTGTCAATATTAGCTATAGTATTGTAATCACTAGAACGAGATCTTTTACAACAATAAACCATCACCCAGTCGGAAATTAATTACATCATTTTGGCGAACACATACTCACTTTTTACAAATTATCAGATCTTGTCACACACAGTAATTATTATGTTAATGAGATATAATAAGAGAAAAAATTAATACACAATATGAATATCTTATAAATGGTTTAATTTCATTTTACACTATTAAAGAAAACTAAACACTGATTAACATCATACAGAATACATTTAAGAATACACTAATTTTCTTCCTATTGTTATGCCGCGGGCAAATTTTCTACACCAATTCTAAGACTTTGTACACCACACCTCTGCCTACCAAGTTTTGTCTTTCGTACCGCCAACATCAGTTTGACATTAGTTGTGTTACGATTGGAAAGAAGACGTAGCTACACGACCTTGACTTGTAAGCTACAAAAACCACCATTTTCACAGTTACATTCTTCGTGTTTACAGAAAAATATACAGTGTCCAAAAATCGAAAACAACTTGTAAATGCCTTGTGCCCGTTGTGTAACAGGCCCCAACGGTCGCCCTAACACTCGGCCGCCGACCATATTCAAGCAAAAAATCTATTCGATCTCATTCAATGTAACGCTTAAAGATGAAGTATGAAGAAAGTCCACTTTGATCACCCGGATTTCTTCAATGAAGAAATTGCTTGCTGGACCTCGCTGCTACTTAACTAATGAATTAGGAAGTGGAACTTCAAATAGATTTAAATATAGAACTATCAATAACAGTGATAGATTTATTTAATCAAGAAAATAAAAGAATAGAATTAACATACAATAACGGAAGTATACTAATATATAAATATATATATTATATATATAATATATATAAATATATTATATATCTATATATATAATATATTATATATAATAATATATATATAATATATATAATATATATATATATTTTATATATATAGTATATATATATATATAATATATATATATAATATATTTATATATATATATAATATATATATATTATATTATATATATCATATATATATATATATATATATATATATATACATATATATATATATATATATATTATATATATAATAGTATATATATAATATATATATATATATATATATATCATTATGATATATATACATATATATATATTATATAATTATATATATTTAGTATATCTATATATATATATATTTATATATATATATATATATATATATATCTATATATAGATATATATATTATCATATTTTCCCAATTGCTTCATTGCATTCCCTCACGTGCCCAGATAATATATATATATATATATCATAATATATATATACATATATTATTATATAATATAATATATCATATATTATATATATATATACTATATATATATATATATAATATATGTTTATATATATATTTATATTTATATATAATATCATATTTATATTTATATATATATATATATTATATATATATATTAATATATTATATATA
>JABUQX010010173.1:87500-92500 GCA_015478945.1 Trachelipus rathkii | reverse complement strand
ACTTCTGCTACTGCAACTTCAATTACTAATGGTGACAGTAAATCTTTGCTTCAATTTTGGACCATCAACGACAATGAAATAAAGAAATTTGAATTCGTTTTGAAAATTTTAGATTCAAATATTTTTTCGAAATCTGTTTTCTATCGAAATTTTACGGGCCAAAATTGTTGGAATATTTTCTTCATCTATCGTTTTCCTTTCTTTTTGTCTCCATCTAACACACACATTTTTATCATCTCTATTAATATTTCATTCATTTTCACATTATTTTTTCTAATAATAATAATAATAATAATATATAATAATATAATAATAATAATAATACTAATGCTCAATAATTATCAATGATAATAATAATATACAATAAAATATAATAATAAATAATACTCATAATATTAATTATTTGGTAATAATAATAATAATAATAATCATAAATAATAATAATAATAATACATAATAATAATTAATAATAATGAATAATAATATAATATAATTAATAATAAAAATAATAATAATAATAATAATAATAATAATTAATAATAATAATAATAATAATAATAATAATAATAATAATAATAATAATAATAATAATAATAATAATAATAATAATAATAATAATAATAATAATAATAATAATAATAATAATAATAATAATAATAATAATAATAATAATATATGATTTTGTTGCTTTTTCAAGCTCCTAAAATGTATTTCTGTCCACAGAAAGAATTTTCTTTAGTATATCCTGGAATAAAAATAATAACTATTCATCCATAGAAGACCATGAGCTCTCTGGTTGAAGGGGATTATGACAACAATGAAAATATTTTTTTTTATATTTAAAATAATTTTGATAATATAAATTTTATTTAAACTAATAACAAAAATAATAAACAAAATTATAAATTTTAAAAGTTAGAAAAGTTAACGTACGTTTTTTTGTTATTTAAAAATGTTTAAAAAATTGGAAAATTTCATTATATTTTAATTTTTATCACTGTTTTGTGTTTCTTAAGGCAATGATTCCCCGAGGCGCAATCCATAAAAATCTTTCTTTCTTGTTATGATGGAGAAGCCCACTTTTATGCTGTTATTGGGATTTTTGTGGTGTTCTTCCTTAATATGTTGAAATATTTTACTCGGCTTTACTTATGCCTGCGAACATTCTCAGTTGAGGGTATTGTTGTGTATCCGAATATAAGCGGCGTACACTCCACTTTCAGAACATGAAAATCGGTCACACAACGTTTCTACTTCTGCACATCCGAAAGCGCTCACGAGTAGAGAAGTAAGAGCTCAGTTTCAAAGGCTTAAAGTAAGATCTTAATATAAGCTTCTTCCCGTCTTTTGCTTTAATATGTTTTTTCAAAATTAATTTAATTTGTTTTCTTCCTCTTTTTCTGACTAATATTTTCAGTTTTATAATATACTAAGAGCTTATCTTTTTCATTTTCATTGATAGTATTGGCGAATAAATAAATTATTTAAAGTGTGCTTTATAGTTTTCTCTCTATAAATACTGGGGGAAGTTATTGTTTTTTCAGAAATTCTTTTGTTATTCTTTTAAATTTCTAAATAAAAAAGGGTCCAACTCAGACGATATCTTAACGCTCTGTGAACAAAAGTCTTTATGTAAGCAATTTTGAGTTTAGGGAGTGAAGGAGTTGAAATTCAAGTATGTTCCCTTATCTGAGATTTAACGTAAGACACTTCTATCAATTTTTCCATCCTCTTTAATTTTAATGTTCTAATGGTCTAAGATAAATATACGTTATTTTTTGCCCTTCAAAAGTAAATATCAAACCACTGAGATCTTCTTTATTTTGGATTGACTCTTGCACATGTCTGGGTCGTTAAATATTACAAAGGTGTCGTCTACGGTATCGAATGTAAAAATTAGGATTGAATGGGGCGTTTTCATTAAAAATTTTGGTTTCTACTGATGACATGTAGAAATCTGCAAAAGTTGGTCCTAAAGGTGATCCCATTGAAACACCATTATTTTGAATATATGTTTTACCATTGAAGCTAAAAGGTGTTTTCGTAGTACAAATATAAAGTAAACTTTTGAGGATGTCTTCATTTATGGATGGGGATGGTTTTATTTCATGATGATAAACATTTTCTAATATTATGTTAATAGTTTCAGATATAGGAACATTCGTGAAAAGACTTTCAACATCCAAAGATATAATTTTGTTAACATCGAAAGAATTAATGTTGCTTAGTTTTTCCAAAAATTCATCTGTTGATTTAACTATAAATTTTTCGTTAAGATATGGTCTAATTAGATTGTTTATATATTTTGAGATATCATGAGTCACGGTACCAGTCATACTTACTATCGGTCTTAAGGGTGGGTTCTCAGTGTCCTTGTGAACCTTTGGTAGGCCATAGAGGTGTCCATTATTGTATGATCCAATTCTTCTTCTTTCTTCAGGCCTTTGAGTACTCAGCAATTATGGGATGAGAAAACCGGGAGCTTTAAAATCTACGCTTGGAGCGTTCTTTATTGGGAACGTGGATGGCTTAGTGGATAAAGCGCCTGTTACTGTTGTTAATTCAGCAACGAGCAACGCGGAGTTCCAGTGTTCGAATCCCGCTGATGAAGAGTAAAATCTTCTGTGACTCATTCATTTAATAACCATGAGAATATCGCATCATAAGTATAAGCCGAGTAAAATATTTCAACATATTAAAGAAGAACACCACAAAAATCCCGATAACAGCATAAAAGAGGGCTTCTCCATCATAACAAGAAAGAAAGATTTTTATGAATTGCGCCTCGGGGAATCATTGCTCTTAAGGAAACATAAACCAGTAATAAACATAAAATATAATGAAATGTCCAATTTTTTAAACATTTTTAAATAACAAAAAGTCAACGTACGTTAACTTTTCTAACTTTTAAAATTATTAATTTTGTTTATTTATTTTTGTTATTAGTTTAAATAATATTTATATTATCAAAATTGTTAAAATATAAAAAAATAAAACTATTCCTTGAAAATGTCCGAAGTGTACGGACGAAAGCTTGGTACTGTTATTAAATCAATAGTTTTATTTTATTCCAGGATAATACTAAAGAAATTTCCTTCTGTAGACAAGAAATCATTTAGGAAGGCTTGCAAAAGCAAACGCAGAACCAAATCAATATGTTAAAATAAATGCTGATATTGAGTTTTTAGAAATAATAATAATAATAATTATCAATCAATCAATCAAAACGATTTATTCAGGAAATATACAATATACGTTATAAATTTTAACATATTAGAATACAATATTAATATAATACATTTTCTGAAAAGGGGGCTACTAATTGCAACACAATATTGTGTCCTTTGAACCCCAAAATAATACAGTTATGATTAAATTTAAGGAATTGGGTATAAGGATTGAGCTTAATGTAATCCCAAAATCAATTTTGATACAATTAGAATACATAATAATATCAATATTTATAGATATAATTGGGACAAATTTTTTCAAAAATAAAATAATAATTATAATAATAATAATAATAATAATAATAATAATAATAATAATAATAATAATAATAATAATAATAATAATAATAATAATAATAATAATAATAATAATAATAATAATAATAATAATAATAATAATATAATATTAATAATAAATAGAAAATAATAATAATAATAATATAATAATAATAATAATAATAATAATAATAATAATATAATAATAATAATAATAATAATATAATAATAATAATAATAATAATAATAATAATAAATAATAATAATAAAATAATCATAATATTAATAATATAACAATAATATAATAATAATATAATATAATAATAAAATAAATAACTATCATAATAAAATAATAATAATAAAATTATAGTAATAATAATTTTATAAATATTAAAATAAATATTAACAAAAATAATAATAATAATAAGAATAATATAATAATCATAATAATAATAATAATAATAATAATAATAATAATAATAATAATAATAATAATAATAATAATAATAATAATAATAATAATAATAATAATAATAATAAAAAGAAGAAGAAGAAGAAGAAGAAGAAGAAGAAGAAGAAGAAGAAGAAGAAGAAGAAGAAGAAGAAGAAGAAGAAGAAGAAGAAGAAGAAGAAGAAGAAGAAGAAAAGAAAAAAAAAAGAGATAAAGAAAGCAGTAAGAAGAAGAAGAAGAAGAAAATTGTCTCGGAAAGAAGAGAGAGAAAAGAAGACGAAGAGAGAAGAAGAAAAGAAGAAAGAAGAAGAAATAAGAGAGAGAAAGAAAGAAGAAAAAGAAGAAGAAGAAAGAAAAAGAAAAAGAAAAAGAAAAAGAAAAAGAAAAAGAAAAAGAAAAAGAAAAAGAAAAAGAAGAAAAAGAAAAGAAAAAGAAAAAGAAAAAGAGAAAGAAGAAAGAAAAAGAAAAAGAAAAAGAAAAAGAAGAATGAATAATAAAAATTATAATAATAAGAGTAATAATAAGAAAAAATTAACAGTAATGATAAGACTACTACTAGTACGAACAATTGTAATAATCACTGTAATAGCAATAACTATAAGTTGTAGCTATTTAAGATAATATTCTACTAAACAATACTAATACAATTTTGTAGAGTAATAATAATAATAATAATAATAATAATAATAATAATAATAATAATAATAATAATAATAATAATAATAATAATAATAATAATAATAATAATAATAATAATAATAATAATAATAATAATATAATAATAATAATAATAATAATAATAATAATAATAATAATAATAATAATAATAATGTCGCCCTTGTTTTTTGTTCCAGTGTATCTTTTCATTTTAAGTTAGTTCTGAAGAGGCTTGAAAGTAAAAAGGCGAGAGATAAGCTGCTCTTCCTATTCAATTTTTAATCTTTTCATTTTTCAAGAAATTATCCTCTCAGGTTTTTATGGTTTTTAATTGAATATATATATATATATATATATATATATAATAATATATATATAATATATAT
>JABUQX010010173.1:77500-82500 GCA_015478945.1 Trachelipus rathkii | reverse complement strand
CAAACATTTTCGCACAATACCCTACCATACTCAACACACCACCACACACGTACAACCCAACACTACCTAACAACACACACACCACATCCAACCATAATTTATTTCTTATACGCCCCCTTAGTCCTAAACTCTAACATTATATTCACTACTATCCAGATCTAATTATCTATTTTATAAGCTTGATACTTACTAAATTATCTCAATACTATTTCTATCGTAGATATCTTTCATACCAAGTAATACCTAAGTATATTTACTAAGATTTAATATCTAAAACCTATACATATTAATACTATCATTAACCTACTTATTTATTAATACTATTCACTTTAATAAATTACTCTTGAGTATATGCATTTCACCGAGAATTTCTCCACAATCGACTCACTATTCTGTCCCAGACTGGAGTTCTAGTGATGGGATGATACATACTAAAAATAACACTCTTACTCATCACACCATATTCACATTAATTGATTAATTATTCTCTCAAAAGTTTATCAATACTCGCAGCATGGTGTGTTTGCACCTACATACAACTCTATGTTAAACGTGTCTGATCCCTCATGAGTGTATCAAATGTCATTACTATTACCTAACACACTCCTACCAATATCAGTAGTATATCTCATCGTGCGCACAGCATCGATAAGCTGACGTCTTCAATTAGATTCCACTACCTATCAACATATTTAAATTATCTAGCCAATTTCTCCTCCATTGTCTTTAATATTTCATTATCTTATATTTATCTATTCTCCAAAATTACCTAATAACTATATAACACTATCATAGTTAATAATATTTTGTAACCTCCCCACATCCCAGATTTCAAATTCCAATTAATTAAATGTTATAAATTTTGATTTTTAAAAAATCCCGAATCGTAAAAATAATATATTGGTTATACTCTAAAACTTTGTTATTCTATCAAGTACAAACTTATGTCAAACCACTCCAAGACTTATGTCTTCCTCTATCATCACCAATAAGGATTATGTTTCCAGCACTTACACATACTTTAGTATAGCGCTTAGACATTCTCTACTCACTATAACTTATATCTCTACTACAACCTCTCATGTTGACAAGTTATTCTTCCGTTCTTCTCCCAATCTTCTCGTATTCCTGTATATCCTATTCCTTTTTCACGTTTCCTTATACCTAACTCTACCCCATGTTACTCTTAAACTTCTCAGGGCCACCACTTCGACTGTGACCCACCTATGCTCACCATCTCCTCGATAAACTATCCACACGATAGTGATCTGATTCGCGTCACTACAAAATTCATCTTCATATATCACAACTATATCTCTGTATACTCTAACAGTTTTACTTTCAAATCCAACATATCTAACTTAGTTTAACAACACCCTCAAAATTCTTTCTACTTCCTAATCCTTATATCTTCAAATAACTTATATAATCTCTATTCTATGATTACCTATCATAAAACCAATATATTATTAATATTAATAGTGATACTTGTGATAATATTATATAATATATACTTATATAATATATATATATATTAATATATATATTATATTAATATATAAATTAAATATATATATAATATTAATATTAATTACTATAATATTACTATTAATGTATACTATATATATTATATATATTATAATATTATATATATATATACTTATTGTGGACACAAATAATAATGATATAAAATATATACTAATATATATTATATATAATTGTAATATATATATATATATATATATATATATGTATAAGTATGATATTATAATGATAAATAAATGATATAATAGTTTATATGATAGTGATATATTACTATAATATATATTATAATATATATTTAATATATTAGTAATATATTATATAGTGATTATTATTAATATATAATATAAATAAGGCCTGAGATTAGTAGGTGATACTTATATGGTATTCTATATGATTTAGTAGTATTAATATGTTTACTATATATATATGTAAGCATATAACAAAAACGTTAATTATAGTAGTAGAGTGAAACATAGTATATCACTGATATATTATGGTGATTATTTACCTACATAGTTTACTACGAGGATATTTGGAGATAGCGTAGGTATATGATCAATTATATTTGTAATATAAACCCTTATAATATATATTTTTTAATATTACTATAGTATATTATATGAGTACTTTTTAAGTTTGTGATAAGAGAGTAGTGTATATAATAAGATATTTATTAATAAATATATTATTATATATTAGATATGTAAAATATTATGATTATAATTATTAATTAGTAATACAAATTTATATAAGTATATATATTGACATTTATGAGGATGAAAGCTATATGGTATATTTATAGGTTTTAATTGAAAAATTATGTCTCATAAGCCATAAGCAACCTGAGAAGGTTATTCCAAGATAAGATATTGTTGAATATCTCTCGGTCGATATATAGTGATATGGTGGGTCCTACACTGTGTGCGTAGTGAATAGAAAATTGAAATTAAGTGCGTCTTGGAGTTCATTTGCAATAATATGAATTTGAAGATATGATGGTGTCGAGTTAGATTAGTGATAGTGAGTGAGGTATAAATTGTTTTAAGTAGAAATAAATCACATAAAAATAGTTTTCATCTCTATCGTGTATGACAATTATAACAATTTATATGATTAACCTTGGATTATTAAACTACATTGTTGATGGTAGAGGAGTAATGATTAATATTTAATATATATTGTATTTAATATTTTATAAGTTATTTATTTATTGAGTAATATTATTCATATAACTTAATGTCATGATTAATTATTTATTATTTATTTATATTATTATATGTAATATTATATATATATATAGAGTGTATATTTTATGGATTAGAAATATATATTTATTATATAATTATATTGAGATTTGTTATGCGAATTGAGTTTATATAAATGCTTATTCATATGTGATTATATTTAGAAATACTCAATAATATATTGATATATTATATATTTAATTAATGTACGACGAAATGAATTTGAAGTGCGTGTGTATATATGTATTAATAATATTAATATAATAATATAAGTATCTGTAAAAAGTGATATATTATTTTATTAATTTAACTTAGTCAAGTAGTATGACAAGATTATCGAGTTTTATGATCTCATAAGTTCTCTTTTTCTATATATTTCCAATTGATATATATGTGCGGAATGTGAGTTATGGAAAGAATTAGAGGAGGAGTTACTCTAATAATTTATGTGTGGATTATATATTAGAAATTTATAAATAGAAAATAATATGACCATCTCATCGAAGCACAGATCGGAGATGAGTATGTGAGGATTCCTATTCCATATATAAATGAGGATAGACTATGGGTGGTCTGACTGGCCGCTTTAGAGGGAGCGCGAATTGAAGTAGAGGTTGAGTATTTATAATGAGACATGAGTAGGAGAATAGAATCTCTCGAAGCTCAGACGTGGCGATGCCTGTAATCACAAAGATTAAAAGGCGTTATTAGAAAGATATATACAACGTAGATTAATCAAATTATTAGGATTTATTTATATGCGATGGTGGACGTCTCGTAGAATGCGGTATAAACAAGACACTCTCCTCACCAAGAGTGTCCACTTATTGAAACTGAAATATAAAAATCCTAAGACGTAGATGTACCATCCTAGATTGGAGAATAATATAGTGTTGTATGTCCACCAAAAAAACATGAATTTTAAATTATATTTAGAATATTATTTAATGATTATAGACTCGAGAGTGTGCATTATTCGAACCATATATGGTTATAATAAGTAGTAGTTGAATATATCAGTCTAATAAGAAATCCGTAAAGAGTAGGTTAACTAATAGTGTAAATGTCTACCCAATAACATATGAGTCTTATGGTGTATATATTATTCTTGTATGTGTTGTATGTAGAATGCTATGATCTCCATGGTGAAGCTCCACAAATCTCTCATAATTATCAGTACTTCATCGATATATTATGTGTGTTTACATGATATGTTACCCGTTATTCTAATATATAGATAGTAATACTTACTCTAGAGATATTGGACTTATGTGTCACTACGAATATAAGAAGATGTATAGTTATATGATCTAATAGTACAATGTAGTGCAGTAATGACACTAAGAGTACTTAGTTGAGACGTGCTATAGAAGTGCTAAAAGAAATTGATAAAAGAGGATGAGAAATTATTAAGTGATTTCATGAAGTAGAGTTAGTAGCGAGTATTTAAGTGTTTAGCTAGTAGAGTATGATATAGTGAGTGTTAAACTGAAGAGAAATTAATAATGAAAGTACCGTTCACGTGATCGTGTATTATCGGGTCAATGTGGAAGGATGGATGAACTAGATGAGTATTCGAATAAACGGTATGAGATTAGTGGTATAGTGATGAGTATATTGTAGTAACCTCGAAGCAGCAATAGGAGATCAGAAAGTAATAAAGTTGAATATACCTGTAGTCAGATAAAATAAGAATTGCCTGAGAAAGAGAAATAGTGATGTATTCTGACATAGAAGGCTGTATCAGATACTATGGGTATCCATAACAGTGAGTGATATATGTTATGGGGCTCTTATATTATGTAAGGTCCCCAGAATAAATGCTGATTAGTTAAGTATTAGTCCACCTGTGCGAAGGAAGATGAAACACCCACTCCATTGTACGACGAGAGGGTACTAATAGTTCAAGCCGTTCTATCGCGTGTCCTGTTGATAGCTCTTAATGGGTTAGTAATTTTTTAAACTGATTAATGACCGACGATTTAAATCAACTAAATTGGGTATATATATAAGATTAGGCCGGTAAGGCTGTCGGACTTTCTATTATCATATATTGCTTCATTTAATTCTTCATACTAATTTTTAATGTGGTCCTATAGGTAATATAATATATATATTATATACTATACATTTATGAGTAGTATATAAATTTATCGTAACATCTACTGAGCCTTCCAGTTCTTTATTTGGTAGATGAATATATATAATATA
>JABUQX010010173.1:67500-75000 GCA_015478945.1 Trachelipus rathkii | reverse complement strand
TCACGGTATATATTATATATATACTTAAATACCAATTTATTAGTGATATAATTAGTACTGTGTATATATTATATATTAATAAATTATAAAACAATTTCGTATAATAATTATTATATTATTAAATAAAATATATATACTATATATACTATATATATATATATATATATATATATATTATATATAATATAATATATAATATATAATATATAGTATCACTAATGTAAGACTTATGACCTAGCCGCACTCAGGACGTAATATATCTACCATATATATATTATCCATATATATACAGTTTACCCTATCCTCATATTTACCTACTTAATAGATTATAAAGTATATATATATATATAGGTTTTAATTTCGAATGCATTTCGAGCTACGAAAATGTAGTTACTGTACCTCATCGGCTAGCTCTGATGGAGTGTCTCTCGCTCCAGAGAGAGCGCTAATGCGTGATCCATCAGCATAGAGCACGAGAAGCACAGGTATGTACTCTTTTATTTATATACTTTCTATAATATTCCACAATCTATTGTATCACCATTCTATCACCATCACGTTCTCTTGTTTGTATGATCATTGGTCTGGTACATCGCGTGTAATAAAATCATTCCATTAACCTGTCCGACACAAGTTCAAATAAACTCAACTCCTAATATATCCAATCGTTCTCTGTTTACACACTCTATCATTTTTCATAACTTATCATTGATTAATTTAGTCTTATTAAGTCTCGCGCAAGCTTTATATAAAATACTCTTGCCGCAATTAATTATCTCTCTTTTAATGTTGCTTCACTACACAAATGCACCCATAAAGACACCTTAAGACAAGACAAAAGTTTTGTATCATTCCTGTTTCAAATTCAATTCTGAACTCTTAATTGCTTGAGCTGGCGTGAAAAATAATAATCGAATTCTCGCACAGTTATTTTAAAAGTGTCTTTTCCGACTCTACTTCTCTTCTGTGTCCCGTAGTATATAAATTTCAGATAAGGTTATAATTAAGAATAATAATAAGATACCATCTATATCACTTCCTCTATTTTAATTTATTATAGAAATAATACACAAACACTTTATTCCTTTTTTTTGATTTTTTATTTTTTATTAAAATAAAAATTAAAGCATTCACCTCAAGAATCATCAATTTATTAGGTTATATATAAGTATGTTTTTTTTTTTCTAGTTTTCTTAACTCAAACTGAAAAATTCAATAATATTTATTCATAAAATTTCGCATTTATAATATTTATATCAACATCAATTTTGTTATATATATATTTATTCTTGAATGAAAATTCTCTTTAACTCTTAAAATCTGAATAAATATATAATATTATTTTTTAAAATTTCTATTAATTGAAATTACTAAGAAATAATTAAATGCATTTACTAGTTCTTAGATTTGCATTAAAATTAAATTGGTGAAATTGTCAATTCTACAAAATAGCTGAATTTGTGACCTTTATTATTGAGTTTTATGGTAAACATTGTGAATAAATGGTTATTAAATACATCATATCTAAGATTTATCAAAAGTTTTAATAACTCACATTGGGAATACTTTAATCTTTGTCTACCATTCTATTTTTTATTGTACTTCTATATGGTATAGGACACAGTTTCATTTAAAAATTTAGATCAGAATTTATATAGTATATATAATTAATAAAATATATAGCTCATTAATAATTCCTACATTTGTGGAATATTATCAATGGAAATAAAGATATTAGTATATAATATGATTAAGGAATTTTTTAGCTTGAATCTGTTATTATTTTAAAAGCTAATACAAGAAGCTATGTAGGTGTACTCTTCTATATAAGTGAGAATAGTAGCCCTAGTGCACGGATATCTGAGAGTTATTTTGTAATTCTTACTTAATAATAATATAAACTCAGGGAAAATAAAAATATAAATACTAGGAACTTTAATTCGGAAGCGTTACAATGAAAGAATATAAGTAAACAGTACCTCAGTTACTCCGTGATTATTACTTAGAAAAATAAAAAACTAAATTCCGTTTTTAGAGTTAAACGGTATAGTATCTATATAAGTAATAAACCGGTATATATAATATATCATATATATATAATATATATATATATATAATATATATAATATATATATATATATAGTAAACGTAGATAAGAGTTATTCTATCCAGTAATATACCTCATAATATAATAATATATATAATATATTTAATATATATATATATATATATATAATATATATATATCATTATATAATTATATATATATAATATATATTATATATATATATATATATTAATATATATATATATATATATATATAATATATATATATATATATATAATATATATATATGTATAATATATATATACTAATATTAATATTAATATATATATTAATTAAGGTAATTAATATATATAAAATCTTAGGAGAAAAAGTGTTAAACCATTTTCATTACAATGTTATTCAAAATATAATATATATATATACTATAAAATTGAAGATGTATAATGAATAGTAAATGGCATATAAAAATTTTAATCCTTTCAAAAAAAACTTATAACCTCTGTATTCAACATTTTTCTTAAAGTAAATTATCTAGAAATACTAATTCATAATTTTGTAAGATCAGTTATGTAAGCTTTCATGGCAAAAGTTTGTTAGTTTTATTAGTGATTTTCTTTTTTATAGCGAAATAAATAATACTAATAATTAAAAGAGAGATGTTTAGATTTTTAGTTATTGTACCGGACATTTAGTACTTTCAGTTTGTTTGGAATATTTCAAAAGGTAATTTTGTACAAATGACAAATATATGCAGAAAAATGTAATACTTACATTATTCATATAATCTTCTTCGATAAGTATCGATCAGCGCGAGAGGCTGAAGAAAATGAAAGAAAGCTCCTATCAAAAGCGCAGAGGTTCTTCCTAGGAGGCAGATTTGACTCTAATTGTATTCTCCGTGAGGAATCATGATTGTCATGACATAATGCTTGATTCACTAGAGTTATGCTAGTATTTTTATGTCATCATCAAAAATTACTCATTATGACAACTTCTTGACAAATGTTCTGTCATATATTCTAAGTCACAATAGTAATGTAGCTATTTTATTATTATTGTATTATAATTAAACCTATCTACTAACTTATCCCAAATTTGCCTAGTCGCCATAAAAAGTTTTTTTTACAATGTATATATAATAAAAATTTGTCTTAAGCTTGTGTTTCAAAAAACATTGATATTAATATGAATTATGATATACCTATATATGTACATATTAAAAAATTGAGGCTAGTAATTGATTTAAAGAGGGTATTCTTTAGGTAACTATTTTATTAGTGTATATACTTTTTGAACAAAATTAGTGGTTAATATGTACTTATTTCATTACTGTATGATCTGTTTCGTATTTATGTTAAGTTGATTTAGTGTATAAGTCAGTTAAGTAGGATGTAATTGAAATTAATTATTCAATCATCTGGACTCTAAGTAAGTTTCTAATTTTTAATTTTAGTCAACTTCCTTATAATGCCATAAATAATATATTCCAGATATGTTAGAAAATAAGTAATTTAATCAAATTAAAATTTCTTATTATTTTTAATCTACATACTGGTAAATTATACAGTAGTAAGATTATATTGAAGAGCAGTAAAGCACTAGTCCATGTTTTTTATAAATGTCCTTCTATGTCATATTAAATTATCATTAACAAGTCATATATATATTTGTTGAAACTCTTTCGTTGACCTCAGTTAATACGTATTGCCTTCATTGAACCCTTGCTCAAATGAGAAGCTCTGTTGTTTAGTAGTGTTAATTTTTCTATCCTCTTTGGACAAATGTGAGATGTGATCTTCATGCTGATACAGATAAAGTGACAATAGGTATATATTGTGAGTTATGTGAAATTCTCTATGAAAGTACCTCCATTTTTTTGGAAGCTTGTTGATTTGGGAGATAGATTTGTACTAGAGGATAGATCTCTTGTAACATATATAATTACTTATAATAATTTACTTCTTTAAGGTAAATGGTAAATGATATATATCCCTGTTTGCAGATATTAGTTGAATAGCGAAAGTAATATAATTTAACATTAATAACAATTTAGAGAATAATTTAAAATAAGCATAATTATAATTAATACAACAGATTGGTATCAAGTAAATTCTTATCTTAAATAATAATAAATGTCATTTCAATTTTTATAACTTTGTGAATTAACTATTCATTTGACTTCAGATTTGCGTAATAATATTAGTTTTATTATATCAAATCATTAAGATCAAATAACCCTTTCCATGTATTAATATAAGTGAAAGGCAAATCAAATTTTTAACACGTTAACATCTACTATGAAATCTCGGCTGAACAACTTTAGGCCAATAATAATACTTGCCACTTGCTAAACTAACATAAATTTTAATACTTGTGATATTGAAGGCATTACTATACTTTGTTATGGGATACCGGATATCTGTAACTGTTGAAAGAAATCTTTCGTAATTCCTAGTCAATGTCCTTATCATAAGCAGAAAGGAGTAATCAACATGAGAAAAAATTTCAAATCAAATTATAAAACAAAATCATTGAATTATATGACATCACTTTAGAAAATTATATTGCTTAGTTATAATCTATTGGACCTCAGATATGGTTTTAAAATTTCGTGAACTGACAAAAATAATATATATATTAATTGTGTGAGTTTCATTAACTCCCTTTAGTATAGGTTTGTTTATAATGATATTGTACGAGGGCAATAATATGGAATATAACTACCTTGTGTAAAAAATAGCAAGATGAGTCACAGGCTATAGTTCCTCTAGATGGATCTTTGGCCAATCACAAAACCTGACATCCAAATTCGTATATACAATAAGCGATTGCAGAATGTATTTAGCCCTCAATTATGTATGCGTAACGCCAAGAGCGCATTTTAGACTAGACGAGAGCGAGATAGTTTGGTCCAGTTTCTAAATAATCGTCAAAATCATTATCTTAAATTTATGCGAGTGATCGAATGGTCTCTAAGTGTATAAATAATCCAAAATATATGAGTCCAGGAGTCAAATTAAAGAAAAATTGAACTTGCAAAGTATATTCAAGGAGACTTAGTGCGATAGTGAAATCATGACCCACATGATATAACGCAGAATCCCCATAATGCCTCTATAGAGCGATTCCGGGCCAACCAAGCAGACATAAGAAAAAACGGTATATACACACCACCGAGCAAGGATTTATGTGTAAGCCGTCCTATTCTAAACACAAAGAAACGCATAATGGGTGGGCCACTCGGTAGAGAGGATACCACACTCAACTATCAAAATAGTGAGCATGTCTTATATATCCTGCCTATTAAGGCATAGATTTGAAAACTTTTAGAATGACAGACAGCGTTAAATATAAGTGAGATGAACGATAGAGTTGTGTAATGGATAGAATAAGTGCACGACGGTAGGATAGTCTCTATTTGGGCTCACAGTCTATATATATAGCTAACGCTTTCCAGACTAGACGCGGAAATGCGTCATATAGTTGAAAAGGTATTCCACGGAGCAGGATTGCCGTTTACCAAAGTGTACACGGCCTAATATGCAATCCTCAGACTATATGCGTTGTGTATGTAACATAAGGTGCGAGGACTTAATATCTATTTAAAATCACCAGTGACTCGTCGATTTCTGTGTCTGTAAGCGTCGTGAGAAATAACATAAAATCTCTCACAGCAAAGACAGAATGTACACATATTAGGGTATATATGAGTTGGAGAGTAGAATAGCTCCAGAATTGTCTAAAATTGAAATTTTAGGCAAAAGAGTGCGATTAAGAGAGAAAGAACTATATCTTACAGCAGTTCCGCTCAACGAATAACAATTCGAAGTTTTAAATATCACGGGCATGGTAGATATGAGCACTCGAGAGAAAGCGCGAAGAATTAGACTTCGACATCAGTCTCCTCGTCTAATATATGTTCTTCAAAAGAGGAACGTGAGAAGTGATAAGAGAACAGTGAAGAGTAGTGCTGAAACTTTTTCTTGTGATGAGTGGAGTAGAGGTGCGGGGATAAGAATTTTTAGTGTTAGTAATAAATGATGAAGTTAGATTTGCATGGTTCTGGGATGGATAAAGTATCCTATATATATGCCGTGCATGAGTTTTTGGACTGTATTGTCACAAGTCCTGGCTAGGACTGAATTGGTTAAATTATGAGAGTGAGAGAGCGAGGGTCTACTCCCCCGAGTAGCGAAGTGAAGAATAAACCAACCTACCGCCCTTAGTGAGCGATGGATGAGAGGACAGAAAAAGAGTTAAACCAAGGTTATTAGGTTTAATTGAAAGAAAGAATATGCAATTTACTCACTTTATGCCAGAGAGAATCAGCTTGGTTATGGGCACTGTGGGAGCCCTCATCTTCTACAAAAGCAGTAGTCATTCTATGGGAAGCTTAAAGAATTACCACTGGCATGTCCTACCAGTTGTGCACTGCGAGTGCCAAAAATGTTACCTCACTTATAGCCAAAAATTTTTCCTGCAGAAGACTACGAAGAGACAGAGCAGGATACAAAGATAAGAAGGTGATCAGAGCGAACCCACAGAGGAGGGAAAAGAGTTTTAGAAGAATAAGGGAAGACGTGCATATGAGGTTAGGAATACCGTTTTTAGAATGTTGGGTTCATTGTCCAAGGACGATCAGAGATACGAGTAGCAGAGCTGGCACCAACTGCTCGAGGTTCATTTCTAGTGATATGAAGAGTAAGTGCATTATGAAAGCCTCTCAGCTGAGCTGATTTTTCTATAACCTATTAGTATCAACAGCGATCACAGGCCTCCGCTGAGTCGAGCAAGTGGTCTCTGGAGAAGCATACTTTTTTAGTGAGTAGCACGTCATTTCAGAATAGTGGCGTGTGAAGACGAGGCGAATGGGCCTTAATCTGAATTGGGTGAGTAAGTGAGCCCTCCAGTCGTAAGCTCCCTAGCCACCAGTCAGATGTGATTCTCGAATCGTAGACTGATATAGCAACACCTACCAGTAGGCATTGATCTTAAAGTCAGAAATCACCAGTATGAGATGAGAAATATGTGTGTGAACCCTATGTGGCATAGTATAAATATGAGATATGGATCCACATACTAGAGCACTACGACTCTCACAGCAACATATAACCCACTAGCACATCCTACCCACAGACACACACAAGCAGTGCATGCATACACACAACCAACATAATAAATTAATGTCAAGAAAATTTGAAAATAGATCGTTGAGAAGTGAGGGGAATATAAGCTCGTGCGAGGATTATCATGAAGCACGGCGTAAGTCACGGAGTCGAGTTTCTCAGGGGTAAGAATAATAGATTTAGGTTTAGAGGAGACGTTGATGTCAGCAAAATCAGATAGAGTAGTAAGTACACGGCCGCGAATTTTGCAGAAATTAAATCACAGGAAAGAATACACGAGATACAACGTGAGAGGAACAGGGAGA
>JABUQX010010173.1:60000-62500 GCA_015478945.1 Trachelipus rathkii | reverse complement strand
TTTTTTCCTCCATATGCATTTAGTACTTTTCCTTTTTACCTCCTTATATAATTCCAGACATCTATCTTTTAAGACCTTATTATTGGCTTTTAGTACATTCAACCATGCTTCTTTTTTACTTTTAACCGCTTGCGTAACCTCTTCATTCCACCTCTCATTGTTAACATTCTTACTTCCTACTTTAGCACATCCACATACTTCTTTTGCACTACTAACAACCGCTTCCTTCATTTCAATTTGTTCAGTTTCAACATGTTCAAATTCAACTGATTTATTTGCTAGCGCTCTTAAATACTTATCCTCATTACCTTGTTCACTTAACTTCTCACTCCTTAATTCTACCCGTTTAGGGCTTTCCTATCACCCTCTCCTCTCCATACAAGCTCCCTCACTAACTAATTTTACAAACGACATAATGATCCGATAATCCCATTCCTAATCCCCTTACTGTAAAATCCAACACATACTTCAACATCTCCTTCTTCAACACAAAATCGATCATACTTTTTAATTTGATACCCACACCAACTCTAGTATACTTATGGATACTCTTGTGTTTAAAGAAAGTATTACTTACACACATACCTCTATACCTTCTCCCTGCACTAGAATATCAAATCATCCTTCCTACCATTCCTGCATTTTCTCTCCCCGACACCCAAAACCTGTTATACCATCCCTGCTTGCTCCACCTATCCATCCTATTAGTCACGCCATACACGATCAATTCTGAAGCTCTCCTACTCCACCCCATCCAAAACATTCAGATTTTTTATCCCAGAAAATTGCACTCTCTCTCTTCAACATTATCCTCAGATGGAGCATATTTCGCAACCATACATACCTTGAACTTTTTAAACTTAATTAAATTTAACCATTAGAATTCTAATACTCACACAAACAAAATCTACCATAGCTCTGTATCATGGGGTCACTCAGAATATGTCTACTCCTTCTCATCCCCCTCTCATTTCCTTTCCACCCTCACCACAATGATTTTTTGTGGAGAAAGGATTGACACACAGTCAAAAAGAAAACTTCCAAAGGACAACAACAGCTCATTTTTAATAAAAAAAAAAAAATTATAGAAAATCATACACCATTAATTCACACCAGCACCTCTCAATTTCAGCGTTCCTTATCTTTGTGCATTTCCAATTGGTATGTCTTGTTTATTTGATTTACTTTCTATACTTGTTGTTTTTCACTATGCAAAGGCATAAATTCAAAATATGTGCCCGACCTAGTAAAACCCTAAATAACTAAATACACCAAATTTCTTATTAATATACTTATCTTATTTTTATTCTTCTTTCTTTCTTTTCTTAAAAAAATTTATCTTCAAATACATTTATAAATTCTCTGAATCCATAATCGTACCAATAATGAATACTCTATTTTCCAAAGGTAGGAAGGTTGCTTACCTCGATCATGATCTCCGAGGCATGCATTAGCATTCTGACAAAAGATAAGTGACAGTGGGCACCCAACTCAACTACCACCGTCCCTTTAGTCGCCTAATACGACACTCAGAACATACGCTGTGAGCCAAATTCTTTCTCCCCACAATATAACATAGGCTTAAAATAAAGGTGTATGATAGGATATCTATGGTGTCTATTAAGAGTGCCGAAGAGATAGTGTGATAAATTATATTAAGGATTATATGGCATGTGTGATAAATAGCGGTCTGAAGATGTCTGGAGATTGAGTGTGGATTATTATGAAAATTAATGCCAATAAGAATAGAAGATATGTGAACATTTAAGGCACTGGTAAATGTCATGGGAGATCCCTCACATAACCACAAGTCCAAATGGGATCTAGTTCAATCGTTTGTACGAGTTATACGCTCTCTCTTCTCTTCTTCCCTCTCTATAATCTAATGTACTTCTCCTATCTATACCTTACTACTTTAATCTCTTAACCTATTATCATACTCATTACTATTATATCTATATCATATTCTTTATTTATAATAATATTCCTTGTCTCTTCCTCTCTCCTGTCTGTATTTTGGAAAATCTTCCAGCGTCTCAGGTTTCCAGCAAGACTGCAAAAACCCAACCTTATAAAACTTTGCTTAACCGACGGACCGCCTCCTGACTCATCTCTTGTACTAATATAATAGTAACTATAGTACTCCATCTTTCTCTCTACTATCGCTATCTCTCGATCTCACTAATCTTCTTCTTCTTCTATCTTCTATAATCTCTATCTAATTAGCTCTCTTTTATATATATCTTCTCTCTAATACTTATTTTCTTCTCTTTACTCTTCTCTCTCTTTCCTTCTCTTTCCTCTTTCTCTTTTCTCTTTTCCTTATCTACTTCTACTATACTACATTATCTCTTCTCTAATACTCTCTTCTCACTTAATACTCCTCTTCTCTCCTCTTCTCTTCTCTCTCTCTTCTCTCTCTCTCTCTCTCTCTACTTCTCTCCTCTCTCTCTCTTTCTGTCTTTCTCTCTCTTCCTTCTCGTTTTCTCTCTCTCTTTTC